>CM036316.1:47665585-47888559 GCA_020567845.1 Rhododendron henanense subsp. lingbaoense
GAAGTTGACATATATGCATGCAATTCCAAATATTGATCAATATCAGACACTTGCCGGTCCAACAACTCATGAGGCACAATTCTGGTGGTGGGGAAAAACTTATGAGTACTCAATGAAAGTGGTCAGCAAAGGGACAAAAAGGTTATACGAGAGGATTCAAAGTGCCTTGGTGGTGGTTGATCTCTCAAGCAACGCATTCGTTGGGGATATCCCAGAATCCCTTGGAACTCTCAGTGGGCTTCTATTTCTAAACATTTCCAACAACAAACTTACCAGTGCTATCCCATCATCATTGGCAAAATTGACAGAACTGGAGTCGTTGGACCTATCCCAAAACCTGCTCTCTGGACAGATCCCTTGGGTATTGACCCAACTCACTTTCCTATCAATCTTAAATGTTTCTCATAATCGACTCACTGGCCCTGTACCTCAAGGGAAACAATTCGATACAATTGAAAATAGTTCATATGATGGGAATTCAGGATTGTGTGGTGTCCCACAATGACCTCACCTCCACCTCCGCCTATCTTTTTTTTTTTTTTGATCCGCACCTCCGCCTATCTTTCAAGATCATGGTTTTGAGTCTTCAAGAGGTATTTATTGGGTGGTCATAGCCTTGGGATATGGAATTGGGCTAGTAGTTGGGTATGTTATTGGGACAACTTCGACCAGAAGGTATCACGAATGGTTTGTTGAGACCTTTGGGAGGGGGAAGAAGTTTCAGAAGAAGCAAAAAAGGAAGGGCCGAAGAACCTAAGTAAGAAAGCAACATCCATTCTCTCATTTTGTTTTACTCATCTTTTTGCTATTAGCTTTCGCGAAGTAATTATCAAATATTCTATCATTTGCAAAATTTCTAACTTTATTTTGGTGCGGAAATTGGTTTTGCAGTTGTTGGCAATGAAGTTATGGGTTCTTTCTTCATTACTTACTTTTGTGCTTGTTCTCCCATCTTGGCTACAAGTTCTGTCCATAAAAGGGCAGGGTGTTGAGGAAATGCAGGTTTTAGCAATAGAATAGTTGCAGTATTGTATTGTAAGGTTTCTTAGAGAGATGTTCCCAGAGCTTGTGTTTCTTGCTCGCCTTGTAGCTACATAAAATTGCAGTTATATCTTTCAATTACTCATGGTCTTGTCACGTATCGTGTATGTCCGATTGCATATGTGGTATCTGGTCTTAGATGATTAGTATGGACTGTTGTACTAGGAACTCCACCTATTTTTAATAAGTTTGTTACTTGTGACACCATTCGGGAAAGTAGAAAAGCCTTACCATCTCTCTTTACTATTCTTTAGCTCTACTTAAACTCTGACTACGACTCTCTTGTTTGTTCATTCTGTAAATGTCAAACCTAGAAGGATAGAACGTATCCCAAAACTCAACAATATAACGACTCCCGATGATGATGCAAAATAGAGGTTTCTTATTTTGTTTTAGTTTATGGTTTGGTTTCACTTGTGGCTTTCGATTGTTTTGAAAAAACAAAAATTTTATGATATAATAAGTATACGTTATTATATCATCAAGTAAAGAGTGATATAATAACGAAGGACAAATTGTTATCAGAAGTGAAAAAAGACTTGTACTGGACTTCACAATCAACTGTATTACTGCATTCCGCCTACCACCCGCATGCTCTCAGTTTTCACGTTGAGTCAATTCATACGAAATTTTGTTCCGATTTCAATTCGAATACCATCAGTAAAGAGTGGAACTGATCTCCGGAATTAAACATATATTCTATTAACCCGACATGTATGTGTGGAGACTACAACATAATCTGGTAATCACATTAGGAATCATGGATGCCTCATGTAAGCACATGATCACGTTGGTATAGCATAGCCAAAAGGGTGATTATTTGATTTTGACCCTCCTCATCACTAGTATGTGACATTTTTACGTGAAATTTAATTATAGGAATAGAAGATAAGGACTCCTTTACGTTGCCTTACCTAAAACCGCAAAACGCTACAACAATTTCAGTTATTGGAAAAACAGTTTTGAGAACGTCGTGACATAATACTTCTCCAGTATAGACGTACGTCACAATTCACTCTAACAATATGACATGCCCGGTCCTATATTCGTCTAATCGTAGTGAAGATAAATACTACAATTCTATAAAAGTATAGTCCCATGGACCAACACCAAACCCCCATCATACTATGTCCAACAACATGAGAGAATCTATACATATGATCTGATGTACATTTGTTTGACCAGAACAAAATTTAATCAAATACCTAATTAATTGTGATCCTTACGCTAAACGGTCCAATATACTCATCCAATTAAATGTGGGTGTTGAAATGGTCCTAGTCTCTCCTTTTTCTTTTCATTTAATTGAAAATGATCTTTTAGCCTCCAATATTGTTGAGAGAATGAATATATATATCAACTCATTTTCCACTGAATTAGGTCCCACTTTATTTGGTGGCAAAACAAGGGTTTCATATTTTGCTTGTGTATATAGTAGCTGCAGGGGTCTTCGCTGAAAGCTTGCCAGAAAAACAAACAAAATATCTCAATTGCAGATTGAGCACTAATATCCCTCATTAATTTGCTAAATTGAAATCTGTCCTCTGGTTGTTTGAGGACGTAATCAACTTGACTCTAATGTGATTAGCTGTCCTACGTGATAATATAAAAAACTTATCGAGGCATGCGTAAAGCTCAAATCATTAAAGAAGATGTGTCCCCTCTTGCACCAGGTTAATCGATGTACCCCTCTCACGATACAACTCTCATCTAGGAAGCTTTGTATGCAACTAAAGCTTTCCACGTGAACCATAGAGCCACTCGTATGCTCAGGATACCATAAACATATAACATATTCTCAAAATATACGTATGGCATGCCAAGTCTTTCATAAAATCACACAATCACCTTGTGCACTAGCCGCCTTTATATAGTAAAAATCAACCACAAACGCAATTAAACCTTGCATATAATAGGAGCTTAAATGCACAACATAGAGATAATTTTATTTTTTGAATTTTGTCAAAAAGGAGAAAGTTTATTGATCTGAAGGACGGAAGATGCCTAAACATTAGAGAGTACGGAACCCCATGGGGGCAGAGTAGTCGTCCACAAGCTGAACGAACGACTACAGATTGGGAGTTACAAATGCATGTTTACAGTACCCAAAAACATCGAAGAAGTGTCAGAGGCAAGATGCATGTATATTGCTATTTCGAGGTTATCTCAGCATTGTTGACGAGTTCATAAACCAACAGGAAGATAAATAAAAAAGCAGCTTCTTGGCGAAATTTGGTAGCGAAACAGTCCCTTGTTTTGTGAAGGACTGTAGAATTTTTGGCTCAAATCCGACATTTGTTCGTACATTCATTAGTTTGGACTGGAAAAGTCAGTATTTCGCATAGGCTGTGATTTAAGCTAGCCTCCTTGTTTGAAAAGTAAACATGGGTATTAAAATGGTCTTTGTCTCTCTTTTTCTCTACATTTAATTGAAAATGGTCTTTATCTCTCTTTTTCTCTACATTAGTTTGAAATGTTTCCTTTTGCTTGTTTAAGGACACAAACAACTTTGATTCTAATATGATTAGCTGTTCTACATTCTAATAGGAGACATCGAAGAAGGCAAGATATATTTCTATTTAGAGGTTTATCTCAACGTTGTTGACATGCAAGTTCTTAAATCAATAAGAAGATAAATAAAAAAGCAGTTTTTTTTATGCCTAGAATTTTTTGGGTCAAATACAATATTGGAAAACTCCGCCGTTGAATTGTTTGTTTGTACATTTATTAGTTTGGATTGGAAAAGCCGGTACTCTCGCCTCGACGAAGGTTTCTAAATCACTACAATACGAAAGGGCTATAGTGAGGATTTAGTTTTTCGCCAAAGCACCTAATTTCCTCGCAAAACGTATTAGCAAGGAAAAATTTCCTCGCTAGTTTTCCTCGCCTAAACATTGTTGCAAAAGGTTTTAGTGAGGAAATTTTTTTTTTCTCACCTATTCTGACACAATTGCGAGGAAATTTTTCATCGCTAAAGGTTAATTGGCGAGGAAAAACTTTTCTTGCTAAAATAAATCCAAAAAGTAAACAATCTCTCTGCGATTTTTGCCACTCCAAACAATTGAACCTTGGTTCTCCTGCATAAGACACATAGCACCTATCCACCTTACCACTTTGCACATCTGAGTGAAATTGTGAACTTTTATTTATATATTATGTTTTTGCATCTCTTTCACCTTTCCAAATTAGTTTCTTCAACATTAATTATGGCCTTTCAACTTTTTTTACTCTTATAGTGTCTAAAATTTATTTGAACAAGTTTACTTTTTTGCTGGCACAACATTTTTTTTGGTTGAAATATGTTATATTGGTATCCGACAGCAACTTTTGAAGGACTAATAATATGTGTCATTATTCTAATTTTTTGATGGAATTATCCTTAGCTTTAATGTACTGGAATTATCCTTAACAATTTTTATGTACTGGACTTCACAATCAACTGTATTACTACATTCCGCCTACCACTCGCGTGCTCTCAGTTTCCACGTTGAGTCAATTCATACGAAATTTTGTTCCGATTTCAATTCGAATACCATCAGTAAGGAGTGGAACTGATCTCCGGAATTAATCATTCTATTAACCCGACATGTATGTATGGGGACTGCAACATAATCTGGTAATCACATTAGGAATCATGGATGCCTCATGTAAGCACATGATCACGTTGGTATAGCATAGCCAAAAGGGTGATTATTTGATTTTGACCCTCCTCATCACTAGTATGTGACATTTTTACGTGAAATTTAATTATAGGGATAGAAGATAAGGACTCCTTTACGTTGCCTTACCTAAAACCGCAAAACGCTACAACAATTTCAGTTATTGGAAAAACAGTTTTGAGAACGTCGTGACATAATACTTCTCCAGTATAGATGTACGTCATAATTCACTCTAACAATATGACATGCCCGGTCCTATATTCGTCTAATCGTAGTGAAGATAAATACTACAATTCTATAAAAGTATAGTCCCATGGACCAACACCAAACCCCCACCATACTGTGTCCTACACCATGAGAGAATCTATACATACGATCTGATGTACATTTGTTTGACCAGAACAAAATTTAATCAAATACCTAATTAATTGTGATCCTTACGCTAAACCGTCCAATTCGATACTCACATCCAATTAAATGTGGGTATTGAAATGGTCCTAGTCTCTCTTTTTTCTTTTCATTTAATTGAAAATGATCTTTTAGCCTCCAATATTGTTGAGAGAATGAATATATATATATATATACTTACTAATCTTCTAATGAGGACCTAAAATGAGGACTACCCCATTTCTTCTCTTTCTTGATTGAATTTTGATGATCCGAGCCGCTCAATGTGTTCAGAACGTGATTTTAAGGGTACTCGCGGGAAATCGGCAAAAAAAAATGATCGGGAAGGGCTTGATTTGAGCAGTTTTTATTTGAACCGTTCGATAAAAAATAAATAAAAACTGCTCGGATGAAGCCCTTCCCGATCTTTTTTTTTGCTGATTTCACGCGGATACCCTTAAAATCACGTTCTGAACACATTGACCAGCTCGGATCATCAAAATTCAATCGGAAAAGGGAGGTCCTCATTTTATTAAAATGAGGAGGTCCTCATTAGAAGGGGACTCTATATATATATATATATACTAGCGAATGCCCGTGCCTGAAGGCACGGCTCAAGCAATCAGCACACACAAACAAATACTGGACAATGAACCTAATATATCAACCCCTGCCTAGTAAGAATTTTACATCAACCCCTGCCTAGTGCATGCCCGTGCCTGAAAGCACGGGTCGAACGGTTATTACACGCAAATAAATACTGGACTCGTGTGCCCAACGAATCTAACTATGCAGAAAACAACAACCCAAACATATTCATTAACTTGTTCAATTTGAATAAGTAAATAAAGACGGTCATGGAACATGCTAAAGCCAATTCAAAACATTATCATTGCACATGGCAATAAAAAGGTACAAACCATATCATGGAGCGTGGCAACTCCATAGACCACCGGAACAACACACCCCGTCCTGTTTCCATAGATGCCAGTTGTCCTCGTTCTCTTTCGCATCCCTAAATAAAATACAGTTCCAAAAAATGATAAGAGATGATCCAACTAAAATTCAGCTACGTAAGAAAAGAGGGAAAAACAAAAATCCAGCTACGCAAGAATAAAATTCAAAACCAATACGGTAATTCCTCATGAAAAGTAAAGATAGCATCCAAAAAAAGTATAATCAGACATATCATTCAAATAACTTGCATATAGAAAATCAAAAAACTTTTCTTCCAAGAAAAATTTGTATCAAATATTAAACACAATTGAAACTTCGTGGTAATGAATTTAGATCACTTACTTTTAAACCCCAAAACATTAAAGCCACACTTAAATTTGCATTACAAAGTATGTGTGCTATGTGAATGTCCAACAATATATGTTGAACACTGATCTCATACCCCTGAACGGAGTATCGGACACAGGTACTTGGATATTAGACGGATGCATCCAACAATGCAATCGGCAAATCAACTCTTAACACCAAAATCAAATCTAAATGAAAATGTGTGTTAAAACCTACAACTTGAATATTCACACTCCAAAAACCAAATATGACTAACAAAGAAACTCGAGTTGGAGACGTTGAGATGGATTGACGGACAACACCGTAGCTTTAAAATATTTCCATCGAGTCTCCTATGGACCTATGGTCTTCCCAATCAAATGTAATGGGATTGCATGACATACAAATCATAAGGATGTGATATTAAAAACACTTTAAAGCTATGATACAAAATGATCAAATATACAAATTATAAACAAACAAAATTCATGTTCATCACAATTTAAACCTAAAGAGTAAAATTGTACTCCTAAGAACCAACATTTCAAAATTTAAGCATACCAGCTAGTGCTCTGCATCAACTAAATCAGTAAAAATCTAAGCACACCAGCCAGTGCTCTACATTTAACAACATAAGAGCAAATCTAAACACACCAGCCAGTGTTCTGCATAATTAGTGAATACTTACGGATGTGAAGCCTTGCGATTCGACATACTTGAGTGGTGTTTCTCGCATTTCTGCACAAACGCAAAAATAAATAAACTAAGTCGGGCTCATGTGTGCTAATATTTGATTGCATATATGAAAAAAGAAGCAATGCAAAATCACACGTCTTAGGCCATCTAACATGTTCTGTTTTTCACTTACAGAAAAAAGAAGCATTTAGATTTTCTATGAATGGCAAATCATCTAAATGCTTCTTCTTCTTTTTTCTCGTTAGATATCACAATATAAATTTTAAGTACTCTGCCCAACCATGCCGTTCCTCTTTGCTGCCTTAGACCATGATAAGTTTTGGTTTTTCCGTTTTTCCACGGTTCACTTTATAAGAAATATCAGTATAGTTGGACTAAACTAATCAGTGACCTGACTTTGGTTCCACTTCCATGCACCATTATGCTTACAGTTTCTCTATAGCTGAATTTATGATCTGCAAAATTTTTCTTTTAAAGTAGTGATAGGGAAGTGTATTTGCTCTCCTATGGTAACTGGAATAGAAGTGTTTTATCTGCGAGTTGATCAAATAAGCTTGTCTAATGTGCTGCATCATACACCTATCCGTTTTAAACCATCGTTCTGATTGCATCCAGATATTTCCGTAATCATACAACCAGATATTAATATGGATAGTGTGGTAGTTCCGTAATCATACATCCAGATATTAATATCGATGCTAAAAAGTATTCAAATTTTCATACCTAAGGTTAAGGGAACTGAAAATGCAGGTATCAAGCGGCACCAAAGAATGGTGCTTTGTGTGTGTGTATCAAAATGCAGGTACCAAGCGGCACCAAAGAATAGCCAGAAGCCAAAAGAAAAAACAGGAAAGCAAGAACAAAAGGGAATATCCACATAAGTGGAGTAGTTTCGAGACTCTATTTCCAATTTTATGAGGCATTTTTACAAACACATGGAATGCAATAAAATCTTGATTGGGATTGCTTACGTGAAAAGGAGAGAATGAAGTCCAATAAATCAAGCCTTGATTGACTGAGAGCAACGGAAGTGGTCAACGGTGGTGGAATCGATGGTTCGTTGAACACCCTGTTAACCACCAAAGAGATTTTTTATCAAATTCATTTTTTTAAAGCTGTAGAGAGTCCATTACCCGAAAGGGAGGACCGGAGGAGAGTCTAGGAGTGTTCAGCGGTGGTAAAGTAAAGAAGGATTTGAGACACCTCGAAACTTGGTAAGAAACTCCTTATAATTTTCCTCGGTGAAAGAACTTCAACACTCACACCTTCAGAACTTCATCATCCATACCTTCAGATACAAAACTCTTCAATTGGACTTCAACACAAACCCCAACTCGAACTCTCGTCCCAACTTTCAAAACCCATGCCGTCGAACCCGTTGATTTGGGAAGAATCGCCGACATCCATTTGGGATTTGTGGACGATGGTGATTCCAATGGTGCTAGGAGAGCTGAAGAGGGAGAGGGAGAGGAAGAGCCAGAGAGGAGCGATCGGGATCCGATTTCCGAGAGAGGGAGGGATGCGGTGGTGCGTGGGTCTGTGGGGGTGGGTCGATCGAAGAGAGATAGTAGCGAGAGAGAGGGGGTTCTGAGGGAGACAGAGGTAGAGTGAGGGAGTGATGGGAATAATGTGCGGCTAGGGTTTCTGGTTGTGTTCCAAATTCTAAATGCCATCGCAAAATGAATGGTCATTCAATGTTCCAAAAAAACGTAATCAATCTTCAATTGCAAAGGAAAAAATTAGGGGTCAGTGAATGCGTAGAAGGATTTGGAAGCTTTCCTTCTTTAAATGCTTTCACCATGGGTTTCATTTGAGGGGATCGAAGAGCGAGAAAGAGCAGGAAAGAGAGAGGCGGTAGATCTGGAGGAAGGGAGGAGAGGTGGAAAAGGAAATTTCTTTTGATTAGCCGATTACCAAAATGCCGTTTATGATAGCCCTCGGATGAATTAGTTATTTACCAAAATGCCTTTTGTAAGATGAAGGGTGGAGATTTATGTAGGCATGAGGATAAATCTAGAGCGTTGGTTATTTTGTAGATTCAAACACAGCTCTGTTTTATTATATAGATATATATATCGGGGCGGTTCCAGGGATATTTATAAAAAAACTTAAAAAAATACTTCATAATTTCCGATCAAATTTTAATGATCCGAGCTGCTCAATGTGATCAGAACGTGATTTTAATGGTACCCATGAGAAATCAGCAAAAAAAATGACCGGGAAGGACTTGATCCGAACAGTTCCGAACAGTTTTTTATTGAACGGTTCAATTAAAAACTGCTCAAAACAAGCACTTCCCGGTAATTTTTTTTGCCGATTTCTCGCGGGTACCCTTAAAATCACATTCTGCACACATTGAGCGGCTCGGATCATCAAAATTTGATCGGGAACTATGAGATTGAGATTTTGAGTGTTTTTTTAGATGTTTTTTTAAATGTCCCTGGAACCGTCCCGTATATATATATCCCCTTCTAATAAGGACCACCTTATTTTAATAAAATGAGGACCTCCCTTGTCCGATTGAATTTTGATGATCCGAGCCGCTCAATGTGTTCAGAACGTGATTTTAAGGGTACCCGCGTGAAATCAGCAAAAAAAAAGATCGGGAAGGGCTTCATCCGAGCAGTTTTTATTTATTTTTTATCGAACGGTTCAAATAAAAACTGCTCAAATCAAGCCCTTCCCGGTCATTTTTTTTGCCGATTTCTTGCGGGTATCCTAAAAATCACGTTCTGAACATATTGAGCGGCTCGGATCATCAAAATTCAATCGGGAAAGGGAAGAAATGGGGTAGTCCTCATTTTAGGTCCTCATTAGAAGATTAGTGTGTGTGTATATATATATATATATATATATATATATATATATATGGGATGGTTTCAGGGACATTTAAAAAAACATCTAAAAAACACTCCAAATCTCAATCTCATAGCTCCCGATCAAAATTTGATGATCCGAGCCGCTCAATGTGTGCAGAATGTGATTTTAAGGGTACCCGCGAGAAATCGGCAAAAAAAATTACCGGGAAGTGCTTGTTTTGAGCAGTTTTTAATTGAACCATTCAATAAAAAACTGTTCGGAACTGTTTGGATCAAGCCCTTCCTAGTCATTTTTTTTCCTGATTTCTCATGGGTACCCTTAAAATCACGTTCTGATCACATTGAGTGGCTCGGATCATTAAAATTTTATCGGAAATTATGAAGTATTTTTTTAGATGTTTTTATAGATGTCTTCGGAACCGCCCCGTGTATATATATATATATATCAACTCATTTTCCACTGAATTAGATCCCACTTTATTTGGTGGCAAAACAAGGGCTTCATATTTTGCTTATGTATATAGTAGTTGCAGGGGTCTTCGCTGAAAACCTGCCAGAAAAACAAACAAAATATCTCAATTGCAGATTGAGCACTAATATCCCTCATTAATTTGCTGAATTGAAATTTGTCCTCTGGTTGTTCAAGGACGTAATCAACTTGACTCTAATGTGATTAGCTGTCCTACATGATAATATAAAAAACTTATCGAGGCATGTGTAAAGCTCTCATCATTAAAGAAGATGTGTCCCCTCTTGCACCAGGTTAATCGACGTACCCCTCTCACGATACAACTCTCATCTAGGAAGCTTTGTATGTAACTAAAGCTTTCCACGTGAACCATAGAGCCACTCGTATGCTCAGAATACCATAAACATATAACATATTCTCAAAATATACGTATGGCATGCCAAGTCTTTCATAAAATCACGCAATCACCTTGTGCACTAGCCGCCTTTATATAGTAAAAATCAACCACAAACGCAATTAAACCTTGCATATAATAGGAGCTTAAATGCACAACATAGAGATAATTTTATTTTTTGAATTTTGTCAAAAAGGAGAAAGTTTATTGATCTGAAGGACGGAAGATGCCTAAACATTAGAGAGTACGGAACCCCATGGGGGCAGAGTAGTCGTCCACAAGCTGAACGAACGACTACAGATTGGGAGTTACAAATGCATGTTTACAGTACCCAAAAACATCGAAGAAGTGTCAGAGGCAAGATGCATGTATATTACTATTTCGAGGTTATCTCAGCATTGTTGACGAGTTCATAAACCAACAGGAAGATAAATAAAAAAGCAGCTTCTTGGCGAAATTTGGTAGCGAAACAGTCCCTTGTTTTGTGAAGGACTGTAGAATTTTTGGCTCAAATCCGACATTTGTTTGTACATTCATTAGTTTGGATTGGAAAAGTCAGTATTTCGCATAGGCTGTGATTTAAGCTAGCCTCCTTGTTTGAAAAGTAAACATGGGTATTAAAATGGTCTTTGTCTCTCTTTTTCTCTACATTTAATTGAAAATGGTCTTTGTCTCTCTTTTTCTCTACATTAGTTTGAAATGTTTCCTTTTGCTTGTTTAAGGACACAAACAACTTTGATTCTAGGCAACGGCTTCGGTGTCTCCACCCAAAATGGAGACACCGTAACTTTGGCATAACTGAACCACTATTGGCATAATAAAACCAAAAAAAACCATAAAATGGCATAACCCCAACCAGTATAAGGCATAACAGAACCACTGAAGAGCATAACCAAACGAACGGCTGAGATTGCGCCACAGCACATGGTTGACCAAAAGTGACCGGTCAAAGCGGTAACATTATCCGGTCAAAAAGTTGGGTATAACGAAAACCAGTAAATGGCATAACGAAAACCCAAGAGGGCATAACGAAATAATTGAAAGGTGTAACAGTAGTATAACGGAGCCGAAAATGGTATAACATAAACCACAAATGGCGTAACATAACCATTAAATGGCATAACTGTTGGTTATGCCACCTTTGGCGTACCAGAAACCATTGGAAAGCATAACAGAAACCAAGTGTGGCATAACAAGGAACCGGAAGGGGAATAACGCATAACGAAACCTCAAAATAGCATGACGAAAACCAAAAAATGGCATGACGAAATCCTCATGAAGCATAACTGTACGACACCTGTCCCCCGTCCCCACCCCTGTCTCCCGACGTCAGGTTTTGTAATTAATTAATTTATTTTAGAAGGGTTAACCGTGGGTTAAGTTGGAGAAAGGGGAAAATTTTGAAAATGTAGACGTGTTTTGTGATTTTGTAGACAGTAAAATGTAACGGACCTTGGTAAATAATTTAATCGAATAATCAAGGCCGTTGATTTGGTTGGTATTGGTTTTGTAGTTGTATTTCGAAATTCTAGGCTCCATCCAAATTTTTTTCATTTATGAACCTCTACGATTAGTAAGAAAATTCCACTTACAAATCATAACTTATGTTTGATAAAGGTTGTAACGATAAGCAATTGACTTCATTTGTGGTAGGAATGGTAGGAATGATGTAATCTCTCAGATAGACGATTCTGATTTAGAAGAAATTGAAAAAGTGGTCATCGAGTTGTGAACTACATGGGTTAAATACGTATGTAAGCATATAATTTGTACTGATAAATTGGTTGCCGACATCCGATTATGATAAAAGATTGTGACAAACATGTAATCGATAAGATGTGCAATCTTAACGGTTTAGATCGGTCATCAGGGAAAAGTATTGAACACTTTCCTTTAAAATTTATATGTAGAACCCTATTGTTCATAAACTAAGGTATTGTGTTGTAGTGCAATGTACAATACTCATATGATTGCAACACAATGATAACGATCGATACCGTTCAGATTGTTTTGCTTGGTAATTTAATTGTTCTTGTAAATATTATGGGCTAAGTTGTTTATAAAGCACCTTTATCGGGACGTAGATACATTATTAGGATGACATTCCGTTTATTACCGATTTTGGTGGCAGTGATGAAATCAAGAAGATGTGAAATCCTATCGGTTTAGATCGAGCAGTTGAAAATATTACTTGGTTAATGCCTTGTAAATCTATGCACTTAATCTGTGTAATTTTCAACAAATGTGTTGTACCGTAGGGTAATGTAGAAACGAGGATTATCTATTACGATGATTGATACTGTTAATTTTGCTGTTCATGCAACTTTTTTGAAAATAAATTTGGCACTAAGTGTATTTTGGAATAAAAATAAAAAAACATTTGTAGGGATGCAAAAATACTGTTACCTATGTAGTAGAGGTATTAACGAAAAATGGAGTGGCAAATCATCAACCCACTTTGAACGTTGTCATATTTTTTTGTGTGTAACAGATGTTGAAAGATTAATCATCGTAACGTAGATTAAATATTTGACGTCCGATTATCTGATTACCGATTAAGTATGTAACTGTAGGAGAATCCCAAAAAATTTGAAATTACCTCTACAAAATTCGACCACGAGATTTACCGAAAAAAAAATTCGTCCACGTGGACTATCCCCGTCGAGGTTAAGGGACAAAAAGGCGTATCGTTCCCCCCAAAAATTTTCCTCGAACGGTGCACCTTCAATCTTCCCCAGCACACCACCTGGTGTGTCCTTTAGTCCTCTAACCCGTCAATCTTCCCCAGCACACCACCTACTCCATCCTCTAAGCTCTCAATCTTCCCCAGCACAGTAGCGATTGGGTCTTCTCCACAGTCCAGACGCCTCACCGGCATCAGCATCCTCGCGAACGCCGCCACCATCCGCACGACCCCGCGACCATCCGCCATCATCACCATCTCAACACCAGTGATTTCGCAGAAGTTGTTGTGACCTAACTCTATGTCCATCCCTTACCAGTGAACCCATGCAGAAACTATGTACCTAAACTGAAGATGAGGCAAAAAATTCCCCAAAACCTCAACTCTCCACACCATCGACGGCTTTGAGCTGTCCGCAGCCCCCACGGACATCACCACGCAGATGAGTCACGCATCCAGCTTCTGCATGTCCATCTCTGCATCTGCCAGGTAAGCCGTTGTATTCGTATTTGTTAAACCATGCATCATATATTGTCCCTGTATGTTGTTCATTCTGTAATGGACGAAATTTGTGTTTGGTCCATGTCACCTGAGTCTTAGTTGTAAAACGTGGAGGTTTAAACAGCAATGTTTGTTTTATTTGTGACCATTTGAAAAAGGGTTTCAAAATTTGCATCATAATGATTTGAAGCACGGGTTTTTGTTATTGTAGATGTAGAAAGGTTTCATGGATGTTAGGAAATGGTAGAATTTGTCGTCATTGTTCGCAGAGATTTGGTTATGATTTTGATTGTTGTTTTATAAGGATATGATCATGGTTATGATTTTGATCATGCAGTGTGATTTTTGGAGGGACTGATCTATGTACTTAGTTATTAGTGTGAGTGTCTAGGGTATGAACACTGTAGGCATGAATGAAAGCAACACAATTTGGTATCCCAAATGAAGGTTAGTCTGTACGAAAAGTTTAATAGGTGAAACAATAAGAATGGCAAACAGAACTAAGAAAGAAACAAATAAACCAAGTAGTTGGTGCATTTGTTGGTAAAATGAGCAGTGAGGTTGTATTAGATGATGTGATTTAATAAGAGATAGTCATAATGATTTGTTGTATACAATTGCAGTTAGTCCCATTAGCTTGTCATTAAAGTGGCCCAAACCAGTACTTAGAAGGATGGTTCAGCAGTAGGTAGTTGTGGCACTACTACCCTGTCCTTTTGCAGTTATGACGTATTCCATTTCCAATTTAAGTTATACGTTTTCATTTACAAATAGTGGTTGAACAATTTGATGTGATTACTTATCCATCTGAATATATTATGTTGTAACATGGGCACTTATAAGTATTGTATTTTCAGCATGACAGACCAGATCATTGAGAAGTATGCTTTGAAAGGAAGGGCGCCAACGGCCTTCATTCTATATAAGTAATATTTGTTGATGGAAATTAAATTTATTGAGTGGTGTTGTAACACTTAGTTATGGTTTTTTTCCATGCCAATGTGTGACTACAACTTTTTGATTGTGCAAGTAGCAATGAAGTCATGGCGAAGCTGAAAGATGCCGGGACCATCATAACAAATCAGGTCAAATAATAATCTTCACATGTGTTATATTGGATTTGTTTAAAGATAATAATTTGTCATGTAGTTCCATGTAATTGGTGAATTATTGACGAATGATAAAAGTTGCATGATTTGGTATGTATTGCAGACGAAGAGGGACATTTGTGACCAATGGAAAAGCTTGTCGAATGAGGAGAGGCAAAATTACAAAGACATGGCTGAGGTGGCAAAAGAGGAACTTGGAAAGCATAAAGATTTATTTCCAGCGGAACCAAAGGAAGTAAAAGTTAGTACAAATTGTTTGAACCCAACTTAACTAGGTGAACATGATTTGACATGTTTTTGGAATGGCCTCTAATTTTCTGCCTATATTTTCACTTTGTAGAGAAAGCTACAGAACCGTATCTCATTGAAGTCCATTGTTCGAATAGTTAACAAGTTAAGTGCAGATCAGCGTAGTGCTGTTGAGGCTATTGGTTTGGGGGGAATATTACAATTGAGGTGTACGTTTCTGAACCATGCGCTATGTAAGTGGTTGGTGGGTAAATTTGATCCTGTTTGTCATTCACTAACTGTTCATGGACGGACTTATGTTGTGATGGAGTCCCATGTTGAGGAGTGCTTGGGCATTAATGGCCAAGGCAATGATATTGAGTTGGAGGGCAATACCAAGATTGAATCATGTCCAGAAGTTGCAAAAGACGTAGGATTTACGAATGGGGTGGTCCAACTGAAAGACCTAAGACAGTATTTGGAGAGAACGGAGGAAGTTGATCATGTTTTCAAGAGAAAATTTGCGTTGTACATATTGGGGTGTTTTTTATGCCCGAACACAAAAGCGGGTGTTAGTCGATCATTTATGAAAGCTGTTAGTGATGTTGGGGAAATGGGCAATCAGAATTGGGCGAAGCTGACCCTACAGTTCTTATGTAAGGGTATACAGGACCAACGTGATAACCATCATGTACAACCAAGTGGGTGCCTATTCCTATTGGTGGTACGTATGCGTCATTATGCATTTATGTTATCCATATACCTTATTTGACTATGGTTGATTTTGGGTTATGCATTATTGAATTCATTATCGGTTTCAATGTAGGTTTTCTACTTGGAACGTGTCTCGCCTACGGTCAAGCCTCCCATTCGAAAATTGCCTTGTTTGGTTGTTTGGGGTGATGATGAAATTAAAAGCGTGTTGCACCAATTTGACAAGATTGGAGGTTATGACAGCGAGGGGGTGGTGGTGCATTTCACAGAGGTCGGGGAACCAAGTGGAAAAGAAGGTGGTGTGTCCCAAATATCAAGTGCCGATGTACAGACCATGACAAGTACATTTCTAACTGTGGCTGGATTGTTGTTGCGGCAAAATATGTTTATGTCTAAGCTTATTGGGACTGAAATGAAGTCTAATCCGCAAGAAAAAAGGGGTGAAGAAATGGACGCAAACCATGTCCAACTGATTGGACAAGCGTCAGCCCTCTTGAAGGGTTTACAGAGTTGTCAAAGTTCACCACCTGCTGCGTTTGAAACCCATGATATTGCGATGAACGAAATGAAGGGTTTGTCAACCAATCCGAGCCTTGATAGGCACATTGGCTTTGAAATTCTGTCACGGCTTAACATGGAAGCTGAATTGGGTGAAGAAATTGAATTGGACCTTGTCCACCCGTCTGCAAGATCCTCTCCCCAAGTAACAGCCCAAAACAAAAGTGAAACCCCAACACCAAAGAAGTTGAAAACGGCCGATCCTGTGGTTACAAAATCGAAGGGCCCCGACACTCGAACCGCAGGGAATAGGAGGATACAAAAAAACATGGATGAGGATGTATCTTCACCTTCACCGGTGAAGGGGTTTCGGTCGCTTGCCGGATTGAGTAGAGGTAGGAAAAGGAAGTTGAGCATTGGCAACCCTATCCTGCATGTTGGTGGTTATGATAATGTTGAAGTGAATTATGAAGCACCGCGGTTGCGAAAACCTGATCAATTGAAGAAAAGCCACTTCCAGTGTTCCCCCTTTACCAAGGATGGTGTCAAGAAGAGGAACCCTCCCAAGAAACAACCAGTAAATGATAATTTGGACAACTTCGATGTGAACGTTCCCACTGTGCGTATATTTTCCCCTCATTTACATATAATGTCCCTTTAAGTCATTCCAATTTAGGTCTCTTATATATTTCTCCCTTTACAATGAAACAGTTCCGTGGACGGTATAGTTCAAAGAAGGCTTTGCAATTTGTTGGTGTTCAACCGTTGAATCCACCAACCATGGTTACTACGCATTCCCAAATCCTTTGTACACTCTTGTACTGATTCTAACCTTTACTTCATTTCCATTCCTATATTGTACAGGCGGATGTTAAACATATGGCGGAAGATGCAAGGAAGCAAACCTATGAACCATTAACTGACGAAGAGAAGTTGTTCATTGAGTTCATTTTTGATATTCGTGATCCATGTAGTGGGTAAATATTTTTATTCATGCAATGATCTGTTGTTTTCTGATGTCAACTCAAGTACGCTGATTGTTTAAACCAAATCATACTTGTAGGGATTCTTACGTGCACCTCAAAATGTTTGGCACCGAAAGATTCTTTGGAACCCAATTTGAATTGTGCAGCTTGAAACCCCGAACATGGATACTAGACACGGTGTGTGTGATACGATTTAATAAACCTTACCATGTTCAACTATTGAATTTGTTATGAAATTTGGGAATTTTTTGAAATGTGGTAATGAAATATCGTGTATGGTTGTAGATTGTAAATTTGGTTGCCGTTCAGATGACTAATGCGGAGAGGTTGCACTATCCGGACAAGCGACACTTGATGTGGTATTTGCCGGTAACTGTATCGGTAAGGATAATTACTTTCCCATTTTGTAGTTGTACTTGTAATGCTCCTATGTTTGAAATTCCGTCCTTTTTCGCAGAGGCATATATTAGACAATCCGAACATGAGTGAATGTGATGTGAAGAAGTTATGTGATGGGTACTTTGGAGATGCAAATTTTACTTCTGACATTCGCTCATGCTCCATGGTAAACAAATAAATGTTAGAATCAGTTCGCAGTAAATAAAATAAAGGTTTTGCTTTCAATTGTTATGGAATGATGATTGTTTGCCTTGGGTTGCAGATATACATACCAACTAATGATCGTGGGAGCCATTGGTTTTGCATTAAAGTAGACATAGGTATTCGGATGGCTTATATTTTTGATTCAAAGCCCGCAAGTCGATCCAATATGGCCCGTAAGAAACTGACAAGGGCAGTGGTATGGCACACCTCGTATAGACCATGTTTTACTGTATGGACGTGCAAATTGTATTCTAACAACTCCTTTGTTCTATTAGCTGGGGGATTACATCGTGCGTTGGTCTGCCAATATGGAGACCTCTATGAAGTTGATGTCACAAAGTTTAACATTGCTACTGTTGAAAGCCAACCTCTGCAGGATGATACGGACGGGTACTTTTCTAAACATAGATGATTGTTTCGAAAACTTTTTACTTGCGTTTGTAGTGGAATACTAAATTCATGCCTGCGCATTTGTAGGTATGATTGTGGCCTGTTTGTCATCAAATTCATGCAAGGGTTTAATTACCCATCAGGTGTACACAGGGTTAGTCGTTTTAAACTTACCATCGTATTGTTGAGGTTCTTTGGTTGTGATAGTGTACGATTTGTAAGCTACCTTTTGCTTGTTTTAGATGGATGATACTGAAAGGCCAAGGTTGTTGATGGAATTGTGTGGTGACGAAAATAACCGGGATGCGTTGGAGGTTATGAGAAAATTTGAGGCATGGAAGGCTGAAAGAGGTAAAATAGTTCGTTTCTAACGATGTTTATCTGGACTACACATCTCATTATCTGGTCATACGACAAGAACGTCACCATCACTGTGTTATTCAAATCGTGCAGACCATGTTCACCTCAAACATACCTGCTTAATCTTGAACGTAACAAGTAGTTTTGTAGTATGTGCTCTATATTTCGTACTTGTTAAAGTGTCCTTATACACATTTGTTTTTTCAATCATGATTGTGTCAGAGTTAAGTGTGCAACGCAATCGCAATGTAACCTTGCTTATTCATTATGGGGGAAAACTAGTGCAAACACCTTTTCGTTATATTGGTGGGAACGTAGGAGAATGTACGCCTATTACTGGTACAATGTCATATTATGAACTGAGGGATGTAATTAATGAAACTGGGTGTTCCAATATAGTAAGGGTATTCTACCAACTCACAGCAACAAATGGAGAGATAAGGTTAGTTCTCATTGACGGAGATGTGCGTTTGGCTGAAATGTTTGACCTGTATGGGCTAGGGGCTCAAATACATCTTTATTTGGATGACCCTTTATGGTCAGATGGAAGTGAGAGTGACAGTCAACCCCGAAGGGGGATACGAAACCCAAGTGCAGTAGGCACAACTGGTCAAGTAAGGCGAAGGGGTGGTCAAAGCACAAGTGCGAGAGGAAGAGGAAGAGGACGTGGCAGTGGAACAGTAGGTCGTACAGGAAGAGGAGGTGCAAGGGGAGATGCTTTCGCAAGAGGAGCGGCAACTGGAAAGGGCCAATAAATAGGTATCATTTAAAGCTGCAGTTATCACCAACATTTGTTTTATGCAATTATAGTACCAAGTACGTAACATATACTATGTTGTACACTTTACAGGGAAGCGGTGCTTCGTCCATTTTGTACGTAAATGCAGTAAATGGTATCCAATTGTGAAGAGGTATGAAACAGAAACCGGTAAATGGGTTACTTTCAACATTTGTTCAGCCATATGGGGGTTGTTTGAGTTCTGACCATGTTATGCACATTAATGTGTTTTGAATATATTTTGTACAAAGATGTCAGGAACTTGCATAGTCGTCGGAGGGTAAAGGGTACGAAAGTGTGCATACGACGTACTGTACTGTATGACTGCATTGGATATTCAAGTAGTTGGCCTGGATTTGTGTAACGTTATGGTCTGAACGTTATGGTCTACAAAACGTAGGACATACTGTATCACTTGTGGTTGACAAACATACCTGGACTGGGGCTGGGCGTGTTCGGACTAGTTTAACTGTAACTACTTCGGTAGGATTTCACCACAGTACTGAAGGTTTTAATTGTCAGGACTTGGTTAGACATACAATCGATTCCCCTACTGATTGTCCGGTTGTAAGTATTGTTACTGTAAGTTTTCACCTTCTCATTGTCGGGTTGTGAGAACCATGACATTTTGTTCATCATATGAATATATGAGATTTGTTTGTCGATGCCTTTTAATGTTAACATTATCCAACTTGTCCTATAAATTCCGTCGACTTGTGGTGAATTTGTGGCTATCTTGTCAAACCGTGTCTTCAAATTGCCCGGAATGCTTTACAATGGCATTGACGGGAACGAATGAAGACAAACATTTGAATGATGCCTTGAATGATACATATTCTAGCAATTCAATTTTTTACAAAAGTAATACTTACCGATATCCGCAGGAGTTGATATTTTACAAAATCGTTGAAAATAATATCGAAATATGTATGGTTAATTTACTAGACGTTTTTGGGATCCGAAATGGGTCCAAACGCGATTGTCCCAACCCGGGTCCCTGCAAATTGTCCCTACTCTTAGCAGGACAATTTCATGTAAGAGCAATAGTACCAAGTAATACGCTCGATTGGACAAGGTGGAAATAATAATTGTACATATAGTTAAATTTTTTTTTCCCCAAGTTGGTATATTTAAATTGTAACTGCATGATGCATTAATTTGTAACCCATTTTTTCGCGGATTCAACAACAAACCCACTGGAGGAGGGGGCGTGTATCGGGAAACGTCCATTGTTGCACTTACAGCAACGATTTAATCGAAACTCCTATTGGTCCGAACCTTCCAATAAAGGGTCCAAGTTCCGTTCGGTCCATTGGCGAGATGAACGGCCCGGATTCGGTTTTGTTTTTTTTACCGGTATCTGAGTGAGTATTTTTTTTTGCCAAGGACCGTTACAAACAGAAGTCATGACTGATGAGAAGAGATAATACCCGGGTTGGGACTTGATGGACACGACTTAAGGGAACGAGTAGTCATGACTGATGAGAAGAGATATAATACCCACCTTTTCCAGTTCCCAAACCCGTCCACCTTTTCCAGTTCCCAAACCCCTCCAACTTTCCATCTTCTCCCCCTCGCCCCATTTAATCCTCTTCCATTCACTCCATCTTCCATTTACTCCTCTCCCTCTACTCCCTTCTCTCGTGTGATCTCTGTGTAGCATTCGTTCTCTCTCTCGTCCAACCATGGAAACAAAACAGGGAACATATCAGACTCGTCCTCTGATATTACTGACTCAGAGATAAACGAGTACAAAGACAAGCCTTATGAGGAATTGAAGCAAGGGAAGTATAGGGTTAAAAATCGGGATGGTTCCCTGAGGTGTCCGTTTTGTCAAGGGAAAAAGAAACAACAGTGGCAGTATAGGGATCTTTTGCAACATGCTTCTGGAGTGGGGTCAGGTGCGGCTTGGAGAAACCCAAAACATAAGGCCCGACACCTTGCTTTGTCCGTCTATCTGACCTCTGACCTAGCTCACGAGGCAGAGGGGTAAGAGATTCCGAGGTTGGACATGGTGGTTTTTTTTATTTCGTATGGGTTATTGTACGTCCACAATACATGTTTGGTATGGGATATTTGGCTGTGTAGGTTGTTTTCTTTTTTGGGTCATATGTTTGACTGTGTAGGGTCGGTCATGGTTGTTGTTTTGTTTGTGTGTGTTGTGTTCGTATGTCTGCATTTGTTGTTTATATTTGACGTCGTGGAATGTACCTGTTATGGAGGGAAGTATGTTTTTGTGTCCTTCAAAAATTGGATGTATTACATGGGGGATCATGGGTGGATAATTTGGGCGTGTTTCAATGGAAGTCCTATTGGGTTGTCGTTGTACTTACAATCGATTCAAGTACGCACATTGTTCTTAGCCTTCCGCTTTTGGAAAAAATTCCCCCTACTGGGAACATGTACTTGTCTATCCCTCTCCATCGTTTTACTAATTTCCAATAAATGTTACGAAACAGAATCCAAACATAGCATAAATCGGTGGAAAAATTTAATTTGGTGTACCGCATAACGGCTGTCCCGTGTATAGAACGGGCACAAACGGGTCATGAAAATAAATATACATGCGTGGCAATCCTACATACGTATTGAAGTCATTTGAAACTTCAGTTGTACTAGTGAGGGTATTTGGAAACTTCAGTTGTACTACTCCCACACCTGCCAAACTGCCGTCATTTATGTTTTCCCCCCTACATTTGAATTTCAATTTTGAAATCTATCCCCCACTTATAAATACCTGTCTCTCCCTCCGTCCCTCTCTCTTTCTCTCTCTCTCTCCCTCTCTCCCGTCTTCAGCTAAACACGTCTAGTTCGAAGTACTCTTTCGGGTTCGACCGCCATCCCCCACCGCATAACACCGCAATACGGTACCCTCATTACCAGGTATGAAACACGAAGTACTTGTTATCTATTGGGTGTCGTTGTCTGGCCTAAACGACCTCTGTTATCAATTTCGTTGTCAAATCCTTTTCATCTTTTATCTCAACGTTTGACATTTATGCATCCGTACAGTAATATTGTATGATCGATTGAGCATTCGATGGTAGTTTTTACGAAAACACAAGTTTGCTGTTCAATATTATTCAATAGTTGTTGGACATTAACAAACTAACTCCACCAACATGTCGGCTTATACTAGCATGTGAATAAGTCTTTAAACGTCTCGCTTACAATTGTAGTGCCGAAATGTCATGTGGGAGCACTAATCACAGGGGTGATGATGGTGACTATCCGTTCGGTCCTCTTTATGACCCAACAACACCAAACTGTGATTGTGGGATGTGGGCAAAGTTGAGGATTGCAGGGCCAAAAGCAAAACACCCGGGGAGCTTGTACTTCTCGTGTTCACAAACAAATGGGGATGGAAGGTGTCGATTCTTTAGGTGGTGTGTGCCCATATCCGGAAACGTTGAAGTTAGTACGACCGACGGTACACATGTAGCTGTTCTTGAAACAAAGGTTGATATGCTCGAAGAGCATGCTCGGGTCATGAAAAATATAAATCGTGGACTGCTTTGGTGTTTACTTGCTGCAATTGTGGTGATATTGTATATGCGCTGAGCGATGACAATAAAATGGACGTACTGTGCATTTCATACGGTTGGTGGATGTAATTGGTTATGAATTACCATTGTGACGTTATGTAGGACCGTTCTCCCATTTTGTACTTGGTTGAATATTAAATGCTGCATGTTTCGAAAACAATGCGTAATCATGGCTACTTAAAATGTTTGTATTTCCGTCCAGTGATTGGTTGGGAAACAAAGCTCCCAACCATGTCTGTTCTAAACAAAACGTATTTGTAATTTTATGCACAACTGGATCCCCTATGTGGCTATGTGCAATAGTTACCTCTCACATTCTACAAAGGTTCGTATCCCACTGTTAAATAGTTACGGATCGATTACGTGTGCATATATAAATATAGGTTGAACATTGGGGTTCCTTCATGACGATTCCCCCTGATCCCATAGTCATACTTCTTTATGTTTTGTTTTTGTTTGGGCTGGGGGAGTAATTCTTGAACTGTGAATTATTGACTCACGTCACCATGACCCGTTCATAATTGAGGACAGGTGGAATGGGTATTGTCCCGTCACATTAACTACAGGACATAACTACACGACGAACTCTGAATCGATGGGTCAATCGGTCATAGGGTAAACAGTAATATGTGGCCTGCACAAGCACTTTATTTGACCCTGCAAATTCTGTAAAGGTATGACTGTAAAGGTATGACACGACTAATGTAATGTCCAACGTCAGTAGAGCGATTATTGGCAATTTCATGGACAGGAGCCGGGGTAAACGTTCATGGCTTTGTAGAATCCTCCTCTCATGAGGATGCAAAAATCCCCGGAAAAATGATAAAACTCCACCAAATGATACAAACAAAATTGAAAAAGGAAAAAAAGTTGAAAAACAATTGTATTAATGTTGTATTAATGTATTAATGTAGCCGAACGTATGTATTAATGTTGAAAAACAATTGTAGCGCTTCTCAATCCAAACACACCATTAACCTTTACTTTTTGGGGTTCCTTAATGAAATAAAAGGGGAGAGAAGGAGTAGAGTTTAGTCTGCATGCCGTCTCGGAATATCTTGGCAGAGTGGGGACCATATATTCGTCGTATTGCGTTTAAAATTGGGTCTAGCAGGAGCTGCAACTTAATCCATCGGTCAATCGATCATGAAGAGTCAGAGTACAGTATGGGTAGTCTGAAGGCATGCTGTGCAACTTCATGTGGGGTGGACCCTGGTTGTGAGTCACTGGGTATCACATGTTAAATAGTTCATGAAATCTGAGAACATCCTGCCTACTTATACCATTGGGAGTTCTGCATAATGTACAGTTTGAAACGCCTCTCTATCTCGCTCCCTCTGTCTCTCTCTCAAATATCCCTCAAAGAACCTACTAATACTACTCGAAAGGCTTTACCATTTTTATCCGTTCTGAAATACAACCCCTTAGTATTCAGTTCATTGAAGGCCATTGTAGTATAATCAGTAAGTTCGATATGGTTCGGGGGTGGTCATCTGCACATGGACCACCGTAGTTCTCATGTCAAGTGAGTTGGACCATTGTAGTTATCATGTCAAGTCACGTGCCCCGTCCAATCATAACCTTAAGGTAATTAACCTACACTCTCCACTCCCACAAATTTATCTGTTGCGAACTTATGCAAAATCAAGTACATAATTGCCCATAATAATATAGTTGACTCCTTTTTTATTTCGTACTAACTCCTCCTTCCTTACAACTCTACTAAAAAGCTGAACATAATTTTAGAAATTAACCAAATAAGTTGAACAGTTGGCCAAGTATAACACGATTTGGTCGACACCCGTCGAATATACTGACAAATTGCACCACATCTAAAGTGGGGTCTGTCCTCATCTGTATTAAAAATTGTATTTCCATCGGTCGTTCAATCGGTCATAGGGCTTAGCCTTTATGACGGAGGTGGCGTGAATAAACAACACTACTCATATATAAAACTATGAATCATCTGCATGGTCGCATTTGTATTTCGTATATATACATGAAATATGCCATATTTTATCTCTCTCCCTTGGAGACCTCTTAATTCCTATCTCTCCCCCTCTCTCTCTATCTCTTTATGTTGAATTGCTAACATTATACTATAATGCAGGGTTTGGTTGATTGTTGGCACGTGGCCTACACGAGTACATCTGGGACAAGCGTCACACGGTTGATCTGGTAAATATGCTATAATATATGTGGGGATTTGGTAATTAATGGAATTACTGCTGAGGTCCTCCCCCGTTTGGAGCATATCTCACAACTTCGAAACCGAGTTTGATATAAGTGTGAAAACCCAAAAACCCAAGTATTTTAATTTACAATATGTCACTAAAGGATTTACCACCGGCTTCGCTTCAACCTGTACGACAAGATGAAGGATATTGTTCAATACGTCCCATGACAATACTATGATTTCAATTATTCATCGGCACATCTACTTATTGTAATTCAGGAAATTTGCCTTCTCGGATTTTCCAACTGCTTCGCATGAAGGTGTAAGTCCAATCCATGTGTGCGGGAAATACGCAATGACGTTATACATATAACTTTGTATAGGAGCTATGGTATAGGTGTATCTATTTCTGTGAAATAGTCCTTGTATACAACTTTTTCCTCATGGATGTACGGAAGGACGGAACCAGGATTTTACCTTAGCAGTGGCGAAATGTATATTACAAAACTGAAGATATGACCCATGTTTCTTTATCCGGCTAGAACAAAAGTGGGACACATGGGGGTGTTAGGCATTCTCATATTGCCTTCTCATATATTAGAATAGGCTTATAATAATTTTCAGTTTATCCTATTCCCATTTTGGCTGTTTGGCATGACAACCTCAAAACTGATTCCATGACAATCTATGTACATAATGTCACCTCGACATAGGAGAAACCTCGTCTGAAATTGTTCGCAGACAACCCGTATGTGGTGTGTATTTTTCCATTTTCCGCCTCATAACAGCCAAACTACAATAACACTGGGGGATATACTACAATCGATCACCCAATCAATCACACACATTGTACATACTCACACTGGCATGTACATATAACATATAACTACACACAACCAAACACCACAATCACAGCAATTTGACAGCCAAAAATATGCACGATTACACGTCCACAAAATAAACAAAAGTAAGCCATTACATTTTGACCAAAATACGCAAGAAGCTTACGATAACATCCGAACAACCGTAAGAAAAGGTGATCATGATTCGACATTAAGTGATCACCTATACTGCGGAATAGTTTACTTCAACCTTACCATCATCCATGCACCAAATACTAAAGAAAACCAACTACCAAACATATTCGAAGGAACGAAACACCAAAAGTTATCAGTACATATTAAGTTTTGTTAAGTGACCAAGTCAAACCCAAGTATGTCAACAAACCTGTCACGCCCGTTACCATCAATCCTCATCCAAACTGCTTGAAGGAGAGCACACAACGCGCTCCACCCTTCTCAACCTTGCAAACATTTCGAATTGATTGTCAAGCACAGATTGCAGCGAATTTTGAATGCCTTCCAGAGTTGCAGGGTTCTTAGCCTTCCGATGAAACTTGCTTTGCCCTTCCGATTTCCCAAGTGTACCACGACCTATAACTGTAACTTCTTTTCCAAACTTGTCCTGCATTAGGTCAGGTAATTTCCTTCCTTTATGCAGAAAACCAGTCAGTAAGTGGCCAAGAGGGAGGGATGCTTTTGGATGGTTGTTGGACCAAGCTTCATATATTGTGTCCCACCACAGGGTCGCAATATCGGGCTTGAACCCATTGTATACCGCATGGAGCAACATCGCCTGGTTAGCATTAAGCTCACGGCGTGGGGACTTTGGCTTCACATTCCACCAAAAGATATGGTGGAGGAGAACAAAGTCTTTCTTCAAGCCGTTCAAAAGGAAGTTGGGATTGTCGTCTTCTGGCCAACTCCCATGGCACATCGTATTCCAAATGTCATAGTAACTTGGGATTTCAACGCCAGGAAGATAGGGGTATTGCTTTTCAGTCTCAACAGGTCGCGTACGTGTTTATATTGGGCAAGCCTGTCCGGAGTAACATTAATATTATGCCCCCGTACTCTTGACACCATGAACCTTTTATCCTTGTCCATCTTGAAGGGATCTATTCCGGCAAAGAACTCCCGAACAAGGGTCCAATTTGCCTTCCCTCTATACGTGCAAATAGGATTTAACCCCAAATCTTTCAAGATTTCAGGAACTCGTGTAATTTTCTTCAACTGCCCAATCGCCACACTTCTCTCCTCAATTACTGGACGTGATACAAAGTTGGACAGATTTGGCAGCTTGATTGCGCCATCACTCTCACTCTCACCATCACTCCCACCATGACTCTCATTCTCCCCATCACTGTCACCATCACTGTCACCATCACTATCACCATTGTTGTCACCATTGTCACCATAACTGTCACCATCACTGTCATTGTCAGCATGCGATATACTATTACTCATCTCCTCATGCTCACCAGCAAGGAGGACATTAATTTCGTCTTCATCACGACCTTCGGTGGACTGCTCCACTGATACTGCTGCAAGCCGTTTAGATCTTCGTAAAGAAGGAGACAAACCCGATTCAGGAATTTTCCTTTTCATAGCCATAATTGCAATCTCCTGCAAAACAATCCAACAATCACATACAACAAATTAAATCAGTCCAGACAATATGTATGTTCAAAATTTGGCTACGTCGAACGATGCCTTCGACTAGACAAAAATGTTCATCAACCACAATGCCGCAGATTAATACATGTTCTGACATATAATAGATTAGGCAATAGATTAACACTCACACAAACTGGGATTTCAAAAAATACCTACCACATAAATTCAGATGTCACAAAACCAATTATACATGAAATTTCTTATATTGGCCAATACTTATCATATGCCATGCAACAGATAATTTTCGACACTTTATAATACGAGTACTATGAATATCTTCGGTACAAATATGCAACTTACTAATTGGGCACTAATTGAACTTTTACAATTGCAGTACAACAGTGAATATTCCAACCTATGACAGTTTCTATTTCTGATGTAACAACTAAGTATCTACCGTATGAGATGCAAGTGATAATTTATAACAAACGAAAGGGTAAATATGAGTTCTATGAACATCTTAACTTCAGTCTACCAATATTCGAACATATATTACTAATTGAACTTACTAACTACTACTACTACTACAAGACAGAAGTGAATAAATAAAGGATACTGTGCATTATTACAATGACGCCTTACGTTTATGTCTTACACAAACAATACACGTTTACATCAACCTCATTCAAATATTAAAATTACACTACATATGAAGGTCGTCCATTTCATGCTTTGATGATAACTTTGGACATGTCCTCTTATCGTGACCTCGGCACTTGCAATGGCTACATTTCCTAGGATTTTGATAATGTTGGGCAGATGAGTTCTTCCCTGGGTTGCCTTTGGTCTTCACCACAAGTGGATCGCCCACACCAAATATGAAATGGCCATTGCTTGCTTCACCTATCTCTGGGTTCCAGTCCTTATTCTTTTTCCTCTCCCACCGCTTCCTCATCCACGATGTCATTTCGTACTCCACTTCCCTAGCATCTTCAAATGAGTCCTGGCCTTGCGACGCATAGAACGACATCAAATTGTAACCCGAACTCAATATCCCATACCTAGCCGTACACGATGCAGTGCGAGACATTTGGCCATGATTTGGTTGTTGGGCCATAGGCCGAGCACACCTTGTCCATCTTCGCATGACTAAACTGGAGGGAATGGTCAGTAGATGTTCATATTTCATTACCACAATCATGTGGCAACAAGGTAGACCAAATGACTCAAACATCATGCAAGAACAATTCATTCTGGTTTGAATTGCATAATACTCAACCGTCCAATTGGACTCTGGCTGCGAGTACATTTCAATGAAGTACAACCGACGCTCCACCTCATCAACGCGACGCGCCACAATCAATGCAGACGTGCGCTGTATTTCATCCTGAAACAATTTGAATATGTATCGTGTATACACCTCGGTTCCGTTCTTCTCTAAGGTTTTCAATTGCGTGATTAAGACTGGGGTACTGTGCTCCGTTACTGTCTCAGCCTCTGCATCGGCAATTCGCATCCTATCCAAACCACGGTGGTACTGTTGGACGAATTCAAAAAGTCGTAGCCTTACTTTCAAGAACTGATTCATATAACAATTCATACATTCACATCGCTGAGTCGTCCTCATCCCAGCAAAGAAATGCCCAAGGAGATATGCCTCGGCCCATCTTTCACGGTCCCTATACATCTCTACCACCCAAGCATTTGTCTGTAGCCCATAGTGTGAAACCATGTCAGCCCAAAGACTCTCAAATTCTTCAACCTCACATTCCATTTGCATCAACTTGGTAAAATCAGATACAAATTCCGGCCTATGAACATTTTTTGCTGCATTTCGCTCCAAATGCCACGAACATAATCGATGCCTTGCATGTGGAAAAATGTTCCTAATTGCATTGCGCATCGCCAAATCACCGTCTGTGACCACGGAGATCGGCCGTTTACCATCCATGGCCTCCAAAAAAGTTGCAAGAACCCAATTGTACGTCTCCTCTGTCTCCTTCGACAACAACGCACAACCAAATATGGTCGTCATAAAGTTATTACTCACACCCGCCAGTATGACAAATGGCTTCTTGTAAGCATTGGTCCGATATGTCGTGTCGAAAACTAACACATCTCCGAATGCGGCATAATCCATTTGAGACCTCCCATCTGCCCAGAACAGTGTCTCCAACCGGTCCTCCTCATCAACACTATACTTGAAGAAAAATAGCGGATCGTTGCTTACCTGAGCAGACAAGTATCCCAATGCACCCTCAGCATCCCCATTTCTTATTTCTTGTGTCCGCTCCCTATGCAATTTGTTGCGCATATCTGAAAAAGTAAACCCCACATTTTGGAATCCCCCTGCCTGACATCTCATAAAGTCCATAATTTGGGATGGCTTCATGCCTACATTCCGCATGGCCATTAACTGAGCTACATCAGCATCACCCACGTGTCTGTGAGATCGAAGAAACGGAACACATTGCTGTGCTGCCAAGGGATGGTTGTGGGTACTCACAAACTCTGTAACAACATAATTTCCGATGGTATTGGTCATACAACATACTCGGAATTTAGCACCACAACCAATTCTTGTTTCAGCTCTATGACGCCGTTTCCAATCAGTGCGTTCTAAGTGCTTCTTGTTTCTCTTACCTTCCCTAGAACATACCCAATCCCTCCACTTCACATACCCTTCGTTGCCTCTATGTCTCTTGCTTTTATGTTTGCGTACACTAAAACCCATTGCCTTGGCATATGCATTGTAGAATAGACCAGCCTCTTCTTCAGAAACAAATTTCATTTGCACAATCTCCGTATCATTCAATAAACGAAGACTATCATCTACACTAGAAACTGACCCTTCCCCTTCCCCTTCAACATCATTACCTCCAAATGTATTACTGTGCGAATCTTCCCTACTAGACCAAGATTCGGACTCAGAGGTGGATTCCCAATCATACGACACACCCTTGCTGTTGGTACTCCTATTGGGAGTTTCCATCACACCTAAATAATAAACCACATTGCCACAAGTTTTACTCCACTTATCGGGGTCAAATACGTTGCATGCACATGAGCTGTAACTAAAGTGATCAACAAACTTCTATGGACGCAAGCTCCAGTCCATAAAACAACATTCGCAAACCACAGATTCTATAAAATATACCTCTCAAAAACACGATTCCAGCACATGCACATATTCTACTCATAACAGATGTAAACTAGCGCCAAACTATCAAACATGCAAGGGATCCGGAAAACATACATTCCACACACCCACAGCCTCTCAAAAACCAAACATTCATCATTCCATGTTCTGAAAATACATACCGACGAATCCAATTCAGTATAACAAACCCACTTACATAAATAACAAAACCCTAACTCTTCCTAACTCAATGGGGACAAGGTTCCAGCATGGGCAGTACAAATACAATATCAAACAAGACGAAGATCTTTCGGGAAAATAAGGAAAAAAATGCGCAGTAAAAATTATGGCCAATAAAATTATTTCTGATTGATTCCAAAAAAAATTCCCACTAAAAGAATAATTTTTCAACAAACACACCTACCAGATCTAACACCAAATATCACATTTCAACGAATGTAACACAAAATCGGGGAATAAATATTTACCCAAACTCAAATATTCCCTTCAGGTCCGTGAGATGTGTCGCCCGTCTTCTTCTCGTCGAACCTGGGCTGCGGATCGAAGGCTGATGCGGGCGGCGTCGTTGGTGTTGCAGGATGGACGTAAGGTGCGACGGTGCAAGACAAGACGACGGACAGACGAGAAGAGTGGGATGGGAGATGGAGATGATTCGATCATTCCATGAATGCTTCTAGCCTTCTACGTCTGGGATAAAGGAGCAAATGATCGACTTACAATCCCAATGTGAGATGTAGAGAATCATATTCTTAACCGTGGGTTAAGGGAGTGCGCTGGGTGGGGTTGGAGTGGAGTCAAGGATTTTACCGGTTCTTTAGGTGGCAAGTTTGCTGTGTTATACCTACAATTACACTTTCAATGGTTTTGGTTATGCTACCAGTGGTTTCAATTATGCTTCCAGTGGTTTTAGTCATGCCATTTCTTACGGTGTCTCCAAAACAGAGGGAGACACCGAAGCGTTATCCTTGATTCTAATATGATTAGCTGTTCTACATTCTAATAGGAGACATCGAAGAAGGCAAGATATATTTCTATTTAGAGGTTTATCTCAACGTTGTTGACATGCAAGTTCTTAAATCAATAAGAAGATAAATAAAAAAGCAGTTTTTTTTATGCCTAGAATTTTTTGGGTCATATACAATATTGGAAAACTCCGCCGTTGAATTGTTTGTTTGTACATTTATTAGTTTGGATTGGAAAAGCCGGTACTCTCGCCTCGATGAAGGTTTCTAAATCACTACAACACGAAAGGGCTATAGCGAGAATTTAGTTTTCTCGCCAAAGCACCTAATTTCCTCGCAAAACGTATTAGCGAGGAAAAATTTCCTCGCTAGTTTTCCTCGCCTAAACATTGTTGCAAAAGGTTTTAGCGAGGAAAAAAAAAATTTCTCGCCTATTCTGACACAATTGCGAGGAAAATTTTCATCGCTAAAGGTTGTGAATTTACTATTACCAACAGTAATTGGCGAGGAAAAACTTTTCATGCTAAAATAAATCCAAAAAGTAAACAATCTCTCTACGTTTTTTGCCACTCCAAACAATTGAACCTTGGTTCTCCTACATAAGACACAGCACCTATCCACCTTACCACTTTGCACATCTGAGTGAAATTGTGAACTTTTATTTATATATTATGTTTTTGCATCTCTTTCACCTTTCCAAATTAGTTTCTTCAACATTAATTATGGCCTTTCAACTTTTTTTACTCTTACAGTGTCTACAATTTATTTGAACAAGTTTACTTTTTTGCTGGCACAACAATTTTTTTGGTTGAAATATGTTATATTGGTATCCGACAGCAACTTTTGAAGGACTAATAATATGTGTCATTATTCTAATTTTTTGATGGAATTATCCTTAGCTTTAATGTACTGGAATTATCCTTAACAATTTTTATGTACTGGACTTCACAATCAACTGTATTACTACATTCCGCCTACCACTCGCGTGCTCTCAGTTTCCACGTTGAGTCAATTCATACGAAATTTTGTTCCGATTTCAATTCGAATACCATCAGTAAGGAGTGGAACTGATCTCCGGAATTAATCATTCTATTAACCCGACATGTATGTATGGGGACTGCAACATAATCTGGTAATCACATTAGGAATCATGGATGCCTCATGTAAGCACATGATCACGTAGGTATAGCATAGCCAAAAGGATGATTATTTGATCTTGACCCTCCTCATCACTAGTATGTGACATTTTTACGTGAAATTTAATTACAGGGATAGAAGATAAAGACTCCTTTATGTTGCCTTACCTAAAACCGCAAAACGCTACAACAATTTCAGTTATTGGAAAAACAGTTTTGAGAACGTCGTGACATAATACTTCTCCAGTATAGATGTACGTCATAATTCACTCTAACAATATGACATGCCCGGTCCTATATTCGTCTAATCGTAGTGAAGATAAATACTACAATTCTATAAAAGTATAGTCCCATGGACCAACACCAAACCCCCACCATACTGTGTCCTACACCATGAGAGAATCTATACATATGATCTGATGTACATTTGTTTGACCAGAACAAAATTTAATCAAATACCTAATTAATTGTGATCCTTACGCTAAACCGTCCAATTCGATACTCACATCCAATTAAATGTGGGTATTGAAATGGTCCTAGTCTCTCTTTTTTCTTTTCATTTAATTGAAAATGATCTTTTAGCCTCCAATATTGTTGAGAGAATGAATATATATATATATGGGATGGTTTCAGGAACATTTAAAAAAACATCTAAAAAACACTCCAAATCTCAATCTCATAGCTCCCGATCAAAATTTGATGATCCGAGCCGCTCAATGTGTGCAGAATGTGATTTTAAGGGTACCCGTGAGAAATCGGCAAAAAAAATTACCGGGAAGTGCTTGTTTTGAGCAGTTTTTAATTGAACCGTTCAATAAAAAACTGTTCGGAACTGTTTGGATCAAGCCCTTCCTAGTCATTTTTTTTTCCTGATTTCTGATGGGTACCCTTAAAATCACGTTCTGATCACATTGAGCGGCTCGGATCATTAAAATTTGATCGGAAATTATGAAGTATTCTTTTAGATGTTTTTATAGATGTCTTCGGAACCGCCCCGTGTATATATATATATCAACTCATTTTCCACTGAATTAGATCCCACTTTATTTGGTGGCAAAACAAGGGCTTCATATTTTGCTTATGTATATAGTAGTTGCAGGGGTCTTCGCTGAAAACCTGCCAGAAAAACAAACAAAATATCTCAATTGCAGATTGAGCACTAATATCCCTCATTAATTTGCTAAATTGAAATCTGTCCTCTGGTTGTTCAAGGACATAATCAACTTGACTCTAATGTGATTAGCTGTCCTACGTGATAATATAAAAAACTTATCGAGGCACGCATAAAGCTCTCATCATTAAAGAAGATGCGTCCCCTCTTGCACCAGGTTAATCGGCGTTCCGCTCCCACGATACAACTCTCATCTTATGCAGCTTTGTATGTAACTAAAGCTTTCCACATGAACCAAAGAGCCACTTGTATGCTCAGAATACCATAAACATATAACATATTCTCAAAATATACGTATGGGATGCCAAGTCTTCCATAAAATCACACAATCACCTTGTGCAGTAGCTGCTATATAGTAAAAATCAACCACAAACGCAATTAAACATTGCATATAATAGGAGCTTAAATGCACATGGAGATAATTTTATTTTTTGAATTTCGTCAAAAAGGAGAAAGTTTATTGATCTGAAGGACGGAAGATGCCTAAACATTAGAGAGTACGGAACCCCATGGGGGCAGAGTAGTCGTCCACAAGCTGAACGAACGACTACAGATTGGGAGTTACAAATGCATGTTTACAGTACCCAAAAACATCGAAGAAGTGTCAGAGGCAAGATGTATATTGCTATTTCGAGGTTATCTCAGCATTGTTGACGAGTTCATAAACCAACAGGAAGATAAATAAAAAAGCAGCTTCTTGGCGAAATTTGGTAGCGAAACAGTCCCTTGTTTTGTGAAGGACTGTAGAATTTTTGGCTCAAATCCGACATTTGTTCGTACATTCATTAGTTTGGATTGGAAAAGTCAGTATTTCGCATAGGCTGTGATTTAAGCTAGCCTCCTTGTTTGAAAAGTAAACATGGGTATTAAAATGGTCTTTGTCTCTCTTTTTCTCTACATTTAATTGAAAATAGTCTTTGTCTCTCTTTTTCTCTACATTAGTTTGAAATGTTTCCTTTTGCTTGTTTAAGGACACAAACAACTTTGATTCTAATATGATTAGCTGTTCTACATTCTAATAGGAGACATCGAAGAAGGCAAGATATATTTCTATTTAGAGGTTATCTCAACGTTGTTGACATGCAAGTTCTTAAATCAATAAGAAGATATATAAAAAAGCAGTTTTTTTTTTTATGCCTAGAATTTTTTTGGCTCATATACAATATTGGAAAACTCCGCCGCTGAATTGGTTGTTTGTACATTTATTAGTTTGGATTGGAAAAGCCCGTACTCTCGCCTCGATGAAGGTTTCTAAATTTTGGCACATCTAATCAGTTAAGCCCGGGCTCAGGTTAACAAACCCCAACGATGGGGAGCAAACTGATCGAGCGAAGTCACATATTGGGCGTATGCAAGCAAGAGCGTGAAAGGATCATACCAGAAAGATTAAGTGACTTAGATCCGGAGTGAGGGAACATGGACGGGTCTTGACTTATAAATTAAGGGATTTGATTTTGGCCCTACCCCAAAGATTGCAATAGAAGGGGTCCACTCATCTCGATCTGTGGACTTTTCCATTGTGTGAGCTATCATGGCAGATGAGTCCCAACACCCAACTATAAAAGAACATCAAAGGCAGCAAGCTTTCTCATCCAAGATTTGGTAACTAGCGTTGGCTATATACATACTCCATCATGGATTCATGTTTGTATCTTCGCGCATACCTAATCTTGTGTTGCTTAAATCTTGTCATATTAACTTACTCTTCCTCTTATACGCAGCCATTATGCCATGAAAATGAGAGCAAAGCCTTGCTGCAGTTCAAGCATAATTTCGTCATCAACAAGTTTGCTTCTTTTGATCCTTCTGCTTACCCAAAACTTGAATCATGGAAGCTACTTGATGGAAAGAGCAACGGTTGCTGCTCATGGGATGGCGTCGAGTGTGACCACGACACCGGTCATGTGATCGGCCTCGACCTCAGTAGTAGCTTTCTCTACGGTTCTATCAACTCCAACAACAACTTATTCGCCCTTGTCCACCTTCGTAGCCTAAACCTTGCTGATAATGACTTTAATTTCTCCGAAATTCCATCCCGAATTGGACGTCTTTCAAGCCTCATAAGTCTCAATCTATCCAACTCTGGAATTTTTGGTCAGATTCCTTCAGAAATCTCATCTCTTTCCAAATTGGTTATCCTGGATCTTAATATGGATTTGTATTCTGTGAGTCCTTTGAAACTTGAAAAACCCAGTTTAAGCAACCTAGTTCAAAACCTAACCAACCTGAAAGTACTTGACCTTTCTATGTTGGACATATCTTCTTCAGTGCCAAGTGTCATGTCAAATATGTCCTCTCTAACAACTCTTAATCTTGTAAGTTGTTCGTTGTATGGTGAATTTCCTATGGACATTTTTCGTCTTCCAAAACTGCAGATTCTAAATGCAGCTTTCAACCAAAATCTCACTGGCTCTCTACCTGAATTTCAAAGCAATAGTCGCCTTAAGGCATTGAATATTAGGGGCACGGGCTTCTATGGTAAGCTCCCTAATTCAATTGGTAGACTTGAATCCTTACTTCATTTGGATTTAGGTGGAACTAATTTATCTGGGACGCTTCCATCTCCAATTGGCAATCTAACCCGGCTCACTTTTCTGAACCTTCTTGAGTGCAAGTTTAGCGGCCAGATTCCTTCTTCGTTGGCAAACCTATCACAACTAACTATGTTTGGAATTGGCTTCAATGACTTTGACGCCGGACCACTTCCTTTACCGCCAGGGAAGCTACTCAAACTCACTCACTTGAGTGCAGCCAGAATGAATTTACAAGGTGAGATCCCACTGTCACTTGCCAACATGACCCAACTTTCATTTTTATTCATTAGTGAAAACAACCTGGTAGGTAAGATCCCATCCTGGTTCATGAACCTCACCCAATTAACATGGGTAGATCTTGCAAGCAATTACTTCCTTGGCACGATTCCAAGCACAATCACTCAACTCAAGCGTCTTGATTATTTGAGTCTTTATTCTAACAGCTTCACTGGTATAGTGGAGCTAGACATGTTTATGAAACTCCCAAACCTGGTCTCATTGCAATTACAGGACAACAATCTAACAGTGCTCCACAAAAATAGTACCAATGGTACTCATCCAAAGCTTGATATTCTAGGATTGCGGTCATGCAACTTAGTCGAGTTCCCTGGCATTCTACGATTTCAAGATAAATTGCAAATGTTAATTATTAACAATAATAAATTTCAAGGTAAAATACCAACATGGGTTTGGAACTCGAGTAAAGAAACAATGGAAATTGTCGACCTTCACCAGAACTTTCTAATAGGCTTTGACCAGCAGCCGGCTGTTGTCCCATGGCCTTTTCTAAAATATTTTGACTTCAGCTCTAACAAGATTCAAGGATCGCTTCCTATTCCACCACCAAGCATTGTTATTTATGATGCTCGCGATAACGCATTGACGGGAGCAATTCCACCGTCAATATGCCACAAGAATTCTCTTGGTGTGCTTGATTTGTCCAACAACAATTTAAGTGGCACAATACCTCCATGTCTGGCCAGTTCCAACGAGGATCTTCTCATGTTGAATCTAAGTTACAATAGTTTCCATGGAAACATTCCTTCAACATTCACAATGAATAGCCAGTTGGTGATGATTGATTTAGGTCGAAATCAACTAAAGGGGCCGGTGCCAAGATCATTGGCAAATTGCGTAATGCTAGAGTGTCTCATTCTTCAGAATAATCAGATTGAGGATACTTTCCCCTCTTGGTTGGGAGCTCTTCCTAAGTTAGAGGTTCTTGGTTTGGGATCAAACAAATTCCATGGCAATATTGGGAATCCCAAAAACAATTCAACGTTTCCAAAGTTGCGGATAGTTGACCTCTCTGGCAATCGCTTTTCAGGTAATTTGCCAACAGATTACATCCGTAACTGGAATGAAATGAAAATGATCAACAAAGGGAAGTTGACATATATGCATGCAATTTCAAATGTTTATTATAAGACACTTGCCGGTCCAACAACTCATGAGGCAATGTCCTGGTGGTGGACTATACCTTATGAGTTCTCAATCAAAGTGGTCAATAAAGGGACAAAAAGGTTATATGAGAGGATTCAAAGTGCCTTGGTGGTGGTTGATCTCTCAAGCAACACATTCGTTGGGGATATCCCAGAATCCTTTGGAAGTCTCAGTGGGCTTCAATCTCTAAACATTTCCAACAACAAACTTACTGGCGCTATCCCATCATCATTGGCGAAATTGACAGAATTGGAGTCGTTGGACCTATCCCAAAACCTGCTCTCTGGACAGATCCCCGGGGAATTGACCCAACTCACTTTCCTATCAATCTTAAATGTTTCTCATAATCTACTCACTGGCCATGTACCTCAAGGGAAACAATTTGATACATTCGAAAATAGTTCATATGATGGGAATTTGGGATTGTGTGGTGTCCCATTGTCGAAGTCATGCAAAATTCAATGACCTCTCCACCTTCTCCACCTATATTTCGAGGTCACGATCTTGAGTTTTCGAGAGGTACTTATTTGATGGTCATAGCCTTGGGATATGGAAGTGGGCTAGTAGTTGGGCTGGTTATTGGGATAACTCTGACGAGGAGGTATCACGAATGGTTTGTCAAGACCTTTGGGAGGGGGAAGAAGATTCAGAAGAAGCAGGAAAGGAAGGGCCGAAGAACCTAAGTAAGAAAGCAACATCCATTCTCTCACTTTGTTTTACTTATCTTTTTGCTATTAGCTTTCACGAAGTAATCATCATATATTCTGTCATTTGCAAAATTTCTAACTTCATTTTGGCGCGGAAATTGGTTTTGCAGTTTTTGGCAATGAAGTTATGGGTTCTTTCTTCAGTACTTACTTTTGTGCTTGTTCTCCCATCTTGGCTAGAAGCTCTGTCCATAAAAGGGCCAGGTGTTGAGGATATGCAGGTTTTAGGAAGGAATAGTTGCAGTATTGTAAGCTTTCTAAGAAAGATCTTCCTGGAGCGTTGTTCTTGCTCGCTTTTGTCTTTCTATTACTCATGGTCTTGTCATGTATCGCTTATGTCCGATTTGCATATGTAGTATCTGGTCTTAGATGATTAGTATGGATTGTTGTACGTACTGGGAACTCCACCTGTTTTTATTGCATAAGACAGTGAAATGCCAATATCCTGAAAAGTTTCTGCAATGAGTTTGTGACTTGCGACGCCATTTGGGCGAAAGTAGAAAGGCCTTTCCATCTCTCTCTTTACTATTCTTTAGCTCTTCTTGAACTCTGACTACGACTCCCGTTTGTTCATTCTCTGTAAATGTCAAACCTAGAAGGCTAGGACTAGGAGTCTAGGACGTATCCCAAAACTCGACAATATAATGACTCTCGATGATGATGTCAAAATAACTCAACTCCACATATACCCTCAACGCTACCTTAGGTTAATTGCAAAGAAATTAATTGGAAGAGCAAATATCAAAGTATTGTTGAACCCCTAGCCTGTTTGCACATTTGCGGTGCGTCCAAAGCTCCCAGCATGGTTAGGACAAATTGTTAACAGAAGTGAAAAAGGCCAGTGCTGGACTTCACAATCAACTGTAATACTGCGTTCCGCCTACCACCCGCATGCTCTCAGTTTTCAAATTGAGTCAATTCATACGAAATTTTGTCCCGATTTCAATTCGAACTCCTTCAATAAAGAGTGGAACTGATCTCCCCGGAATTAACAATTCTATTAACCCGACACGTATATGTGGGGACTGAAACATAATATGGGAATCACATTAGGAATCATGGATGCCTCGTGTAAGCACACGAACACGTAGGTATAGCATAGCGAAAAGGGTGATTATTTGACCCTCCTCATGACTAGTATGTGACATTTTTACGCAAAATTTAATTTAATGGATAGAACATAAGGACTGCTTTACATTGCCTTACTTGAAATCGCATAACGCTGCAACAATTTCAGTTATTGGAAGAACAGTTTTGAGAACGTCGTGATGTAGTACTTCAAGTATAGACGCAATAATTCGCTCTAACAATATGACATGCCCGGCCCTATATTCGTCTAATCGTAGTGAAGATATATTATAATTCTATAAAAGTATAGTCCCATGGACCAACACCAAACCCCCATGACATTGTGTTCTACACCATGAGATTGAGAATCTATATATATCAGATGTACATTTGTTTAATTAGAACAAAATTTAATCGAATACCTAATTATTTGTGATCCTTACGCTAAATGGTCCAATTCAATAATCACATCCAATTAAACGTGGGTATTGAAATGGTCTTAGTCTCTCTCTTTCTTTTCATTTAATTGAAAATGATATTTAGCCTCCAATATTGAGAGAATGAATATATATCAACTCATTTTCCACTGAATTAGGTCCCAAACTTTATTTGGTGGCAAAACAAGGGCTTCATATTTTGGTTGTGCATATAGTAGCTGCAGGGGTCTTTGCTGAAAGCCTGCCAGAAAAACAAACAAAATATCTCAATTGCAGATTGAGCATTACATTAATTTTCTGGATTGAAATGTGTCCTTTAATTTGTTGTTCGAGGACATAATCAGCTTTGACTCTAATGTGATTAGCTGTCCTACGTGAGAATATAAAAAACTTATCGAGGCACGCGTAAAGCTCTCTCATTAGAGAAGATGCGTCCACTCTTGCACCGGGTTATGCATTCCGCTCCTTGGGAGCACAATCCAACTCTCATTTAGGAAGCTTTGTGTGTAACTAAAGTTTTCCACGTGATCCAAAGAGCCGCTCATATGCTCAGAATACCATAAACATATAACATATTCTCAAAATATGTGTATGGCATGCCATCATGTTTAGTTGATCAAGTCTTTCATTAAATCACACAATCACCTTGTGCACTAGCCACCTTTATATAGTAAAAAACAACCACAAACGCAATTAAGCATTGCATATAATAGGAGCTTAAATGCACAACATAGAGATTGGGAGTTACAAATGTTTACAGTATACTGTAACCAAATAACCGACAATTTAATTTGTAGAGATAATTAACATAATAAATTATTTTAAAGAGCTTTTTAAAAACTTTTTCCTAATTGATGGTGCCTCTTACGTTGTTTTCCTATGCTTCTGCTTCCCCTGGCCTGCTTCAGTGTGGGGCAGTTAATCTGTTCTAGTTTGCTTCTTGGCAAAATTTGGTAGCGAAACAGTCCCTTGTTTTGTGAAGGACTGTAGAATTTTTTGCTCGAATCCGACTGGTAAAAAGGCTGCACGATGATAGACCTGAAAAGATAGAGAGTACACGTTTCAGAACTCAAACGTGACACTTGAGGGGGGATGTTAAGCAAATATAGTCCCAAATTGCTTGAGAGTGAAATGAGTGATCACTTAATAACATGAGGAATTACCTGTCCAAATCATTGCCAATTGGTTTTGAGTTGAATAAAAAGTTTCCACAAGCTTGATGCATAGAAATTTGAAATTCTGTTTTGTTTAGCCTAAGGTCAACCCATCTGAGTCTGGGCTCAACCTAGTTTAAACCATTCAGTTTGAACACGATTTGACTGATTGGGGTATCTCGGACTTTGTTTTGGATGTTTCCTTATTGGTCTAGGACTTTGGGTGCAAGGAAATCAATACGAGCAAAGTTTGATTTTTGAGAGGTTACTCAGGCTATAACCCAGCTAGCTTCCTCAATTAGGGTTGAACTTCTAAATTTCTTGGAGACCCTGGCGGAATTAGGAATGGAGCTAGGATTCAAGTTCGTGGGTGGCGAAAATCGAACAGATCAACTCCAAATAATAAAATAGTATATTTAAAATCCGAGTAGGCATACGTGTTCTAAGGTTAAGCTCCAAAATAATTCTCATGTTAATGGCAATCACTTGTAGAGTTAATTCTGAGCCGGTCCTATTTTTCAATTTCATAACCCACTAGATCCTTTTTCTATAGAGTGCAACTCTTAATAGATCCTGTGGAGTGTATTTTACATTTTTACCCACGTTTAAAGACAAATGAACCCATATAATCTCATACATCACTACTACCACCACCACAACCAGCGCCACCACCACCGCCGCCATCACGCCGCCACCACCACCACTCCACCACCACCACCACAATTAACAGTGTTAATCCGGGTATTAACACTGTTAATTCTGGTATTAACACTGTTAATTGGGATGTGAATTTAGACGAAAATTAACATTGTTAATCGTGGCGGATTAACACTATTAATTGGGATGTAAATTTAGATGAAAATTAACACTGTTAATCGTGGCGGATTAACACTGTTAATTGAGTGTGAATTTAGATGAAAATTAACACTGTTAATTGTGGTGGTGGCGGCGTTGTGGTGGTGATGGTGGCAGCGACGTGGTGGTGGTGTTGTAGTGGTGGTGGCGATGGCGGCGGCATGGTGGTGACGTAGTGGCGGCGGCGGCGGCGTTGTGGTGGCGGCGGCGGGGTGTTGGTGGCGGTAGTGGTGGTGGTGGTGATGGTGGAGTGGTGACGGCGGCGGCGGCATGGTGGTGGTGGTGGTGACGTAGTGGTGGTGGTGGCGACAGCGTTGTGGTGGTGGCGGAGTGGTGGTGGTGGTGGCGGCGGGGTCGTGGTGGTGGTGGTGGTGGTGGCTGGATCGTCTCTCTCAAATCACCTCTTTTTTGCGAGGGGTATTTTTGTCAACAAAATAATGAAGAGGACCTACTGGACTATGGGCAGAACCTAGTGGGCTATTTCTTCACCCAGACAGGATCGGCCAGGAAGTAGCTCTCACTTGTAAACATATAAATAAAAAATAGTTTGACTGATCTATCAAGATGAAACTCGGCGCTTTTTCAACGTGATTTTTTCCTTGAATTTCGGGCCTTTTGTGTCTTGGTGGTTTAAACCTTTTAACCACTGATATGCAGCCCGGATACTTTTTTTTTTTTTTGTATTGAAATACTGATGGGCAAAATGAAACATACATTTATGCAAGTGGGATTAATCTTGGATTTCCAAGCCACAAACTGATATTTCGGCTTTAAATAAGTAACCAAGTTGCTCCGGACAATTATTTGGTGGTCTTGGGGCACCACGTTGCCCTAACATCCTTATTCACTATGCACTTTTGTAGGCTGGGCTTTTTTTTTTTGATAAGCAACAAGATTTTATTAAGAACTCGACAAAGGGTACATCGAGGAGAGACCAAATACAGACCACAGAGAATGGGGTTCCGTACGGTCTACCAAAAAAGAAAGAAAAGAAAGAAAGGAAAATTACATTCAATAGAAGTTGAATGATTCCACCAAGACTGCCTATCTCAGGGTCGAACCCAATAATAGATCATGTATACCCGTGCTACAAGGTCTTCAGCAAAGGTTCAGCTAGCCATTTATAACAGGACCATTGGCAACAACAACAACATCAGTTGAAATTTAAGAGTCCAGCCCAGCATGTTCAGAGCAACGATATCCAACACAACAAATTGCAAGTAAAAGGGTCAGTGATGGATATTGGTCCAGAAGATTCCTTATCCCTCTCATCAGTAGGATTTGAATGGAGAAGTAGTCCACACCAGCTTAGCCTCAAATCAGAGAAGGCCAAAACTATGGTTTGAAGGCCGGGCTTAGTATGTATTAGATGTTTGAACCTTACAGAAATGTACACATGGTGGATGAAAGCATTGAAACATCACATGGTAGTGTCTTAAGACCACTGAATAATTACTCGTTGCTCCAAGCATTATTACATGATAGTTCAATATCCGGCCGCGGACGCAATGGTGGATCCGATCGAGGTCATAAGCACTGTTAGCAGCGTCAAAAACACTCGCACCAGTCTTAAAGGCTTCAGCAGCTTTGTTCTGTAACCATCAAAACCCAAACACAGTACTTGAAAGATGATCAGTGAGTAATAATAAAAAGCACAAACCACATAAACAACTTCAATGCGTTCCGGCCAGTTTACACGGACTTCAACTAATTACTAGTAGATCTATCTTACAGGCCATTACCAAGGGGCCGAATTAAGTTCTGGACAAAATCAACATTGATCCACAAGAACAAGAATTGATAGCATTTATGAGGTTTCAAACCTAAAACTGAGGAGGAAGCAAACTTCTTTCTTTTCTTTGAGGAAGAAAACTTCTTATGTGACTTCTAATTAATTAAGAAATAGAGTCTCATCCGATACTCATATCCAGTCAAACGACGACTCTAAGGATTGGTCTTAATATACATAATTGATTGGCTTACAATTATAAGGCTTATAAATGAGTTTGAATTTATATATCCATGGTATACTACACGTAATTATGTGGTGTGGAATTTGTAATTTCTTTTTTTTTTTTTGAAGATTACGGGGCACTTTGGCCTAAATTACTGTTTCAGTGTTTTTGATTTTTTACCCCCTTTATTTTTGCTAGACTCACGTCAATTTTTTTGAATTAATCATTCATCTGGATGAGAACAATTTCAAAAAGTAAAAAATCACATTCCAAAGCGAAAAACAGTTCACAAAGGACAAGAACATTAAAAAGATTGTTTTTACTGTTGTCTTGTTTGAACATATTGATTCACATTTTTATACTTTATTGTTTTTTCTTGAATAAAATTACACAGAGACCCCTCATCTACACGTGTTTCCCACGAACACCCCTAACGTCTAAAATCGCTCACACTGACCTAGTTGGTTGAGATGTATTTATATCGTACAGATGCAACCTAAACCCTCCCTCTCTTCTCAACTTCTCATTGGAAGTTCCCCCTTTCTTTTCCCTTCCCTTTTCCCCCCTCTCTTTTCTCGATGTACCTATCATCGAGTTTCTCTTTAATAATATTTTTGCCGTTTAAAAAAAAAAAAAAAACCTAAACCCTCCCTCAATGTACCCATATCGAGTTTTAATAGTATTTCTCAATCTGCTTGAATTAAAAAAAAAGTATATATAGTCATCGTAGCATAAATGTATTATCCAATAGAACTTACACGTTTATAGCAGCTTCTACCAGCCCCTGCCGAAGTGTTACCCTGCAAACACCAAGTGTAGTTGAACACTTGAACTTAACTCTTCTTGACAACAGAAAAAATACTGTAACAAAGAATTGTATAATTGTTGGAGGAATGTCACATGTATAAATGCATACATAATAACATATGTATTAGTACCGCCCGTAGTTCGGTTCGGAGGAGAGCAAAGTTGTCCAAGAATAAAGAGTGGACATCAGAGGTCGTACGTCTTCTCCTTACTAACAAAGTAACATTCGACGCACAGGAAATGGAGGCCCAACATGTAAGAACCACATCCATCGCAGGACACGAGCCTGCGGCCTGCGATCATATAGTAAAAAGTAACACATTCCTCAAAGTCAAGAGTTCCGTAGTTGTTTTTGTCGAGCACTTCGAACAAGTTTGATGGCAAACTGTTTTGGTCGCAGCCTGCTTTTTTGAGGGCATACAAGTACTCTTGGCTTGTCACCTTACCGTCTCCGTTCACATCTAGTGGTCTGTACAAATTCTGGACCGCTTGCTTTTGGTGGAGGGACATGTTCGTGTAGTATGCCATTGCTGCTGCCCGCACCTTCTCCATCGTCTCTCTCTCTCTCTCTCTCTCTATTTAGAAGTATTTGCTAATTTATGATAAAGTTTATCATTGTATTTATAGAAGGAAAAATTGTATTTTGTGTACCTACATACACATGTACGACTTTAAATTTTTCTGTTGGCCGGCCAGAATTTTGTTTGTGGGGCCAAAGGGGGTCTTATTCGGTCTTATTCATGAATTTTTACGGATAAATGAAAAAAGAGTGTAAATTCTGTCCGGATGAGCCGGAAAAGGGGGTTTTCCACACCTTCGTGGGCCCCCTTTGCGCATTTTTTTGGTAATTCAAACTGTGCATCTTGTAGGGCTTGTAAAATAATGTATCCATGCAAAAAAACAGCTTGTCCGGACATCGATTGGTATGTCAAAAGTTGAGCTTTTAGACGAAAAATGAACGGTTGTGGATAGTTTAACTTAAAAAACAGTTGACAGATTCAGACCGTCTATTTTTTCGTCTAGAACTCAACTTTTGACATACCTATCAATATCCGGACAAAATGATTTTATGTGTAGATATATTATTTTACAGGCCCTATAAAATGCATGGTTTGGATTACCTAAGAAAATACGCGAAGGGGGCCCATGGGGGTGCTGACGAAAAACCCCCTCTGTCCGGACAAAATTTAATCTCATGAAAAAGAAAGGGTTAAATCGACTGTAAAACCAAATTTGTTTCTAGTATTGAACACATCATTACGACATTATGAATATTTATATGTATAATTTCGTAGATCTATTTAATGGGATAGTTTACGAGATCCTGGACTCCCTATTTTTAGGGAATTATTTAAAGGAAGGTGATTTTGGCACTCCAAATTTAGCCAATGGCACTCCACTTTTAGTTTTATTTTCTCACATGATTAAAACACAAAGTGGAGTGCCAGTGGTAAAAACTGGAGTGCCAAAATCAATTTCCTTATTTAAAAGGAAGGGCAAATTTAGTGCACGAGACTCTCGTTATTGCGGGATCTGGGGAATGATTGATGTACGTAGCCTTACCTCTACAAGCAGATCAGAGGCTGTTTTCGTGATTCAAATCCGTAACCCCCAGGTCACAATAGAGAAGCTTTATCGTTGCACCAGAAATATTTTGAAGCGCATATCAAAAGCCTTGATCGTCTTTCTCCACGACTATTGAAGAGGTAGTAACTTGTAGAAGATTTTAAGGACACATCGTAAACTACCGCATACTTTGTTGCATATAATTACAAGAAGAATGGTGCTATTGGTACAGATGAAAAATCTGTACCAGTGGGTACAAACCTCTTTTTGGGTCCATTTTGGGTCTCAAAAAAATAATCAAAGTAACTTATTTTGTTTGAAATATTTTGCTTATGGTCCCTGCAAAAAATAAGCTCAATCCAATATCGGTTAAGACACCTACAAAACGTCCAATTTTGTCCTAGAATTTAAGTCTGAATTCTAGAGCAAAGTTTGGATGTTTCGTAAATGCACTTACCGATACCGGATTGAGCTCATTTTTTGCAGGGACCATAAGCAAAGTATTTCAAACAAAATGAGCGATTCCGATTATTTTTTTGAGACCCAAAATGGGCCCAAAAAGGAGTTTGTATCCAATGGTACAGATTTGTCATCTGTACCATTAGACTTTCTGTTACAAGAAGGGGTGTTGCTTGAAGTTTAACCAACAGCGTACTCTACTTCTCAATCAAGTGCATTGAGACGCCTACCATGCGCGCGCTGTTTATTAGTTTTTTTTATTGAGTCAGTCTTTACGAACTTTGTCTTGACTTTAATCGAATCCCCGCTAGTAAACGGTGGATGAGATCTATTCCAAATTAGTCGTTCTATTAGGTTGGATATTGAGTCATGTTGGAAGATAGATACCATGCACATTGAGTCTTCAAGTCAACATCAGGGAATTAAGGGAAAATGACGGCCAATGACGTGTTTTGATAATTAATACCTGTCAAGGACGTGTTTTGAGAACATTTTTTAATGCTGAAAATGTCTTTGACGAGTATTAATTATCAAAATACGTCATAAGCCATCATTTTCCCAAGAATTAATGGGTACGAGGATACAGATCGATTTTCCAGTGCTTCGGGGGCACAACCACGTGGATATTCTTGTATTCTTAATTAATTTATTTTTTGTAGAACCCAATCAAGTCAATAACTATGACTATGCAACCAAAACTAATGAGCTAACCAAGAATGACCAATCTGATTAAAATATAGGCTCATTGGAAAAGATTATTTGGAGATAGCAAGATTCCTTACTGTAGTGGCCCCGGAAATATGGCTCGGTGAGTGGGTACTGGGCGCGACCAAGTGGATTTCCCCGGTTCCGTGTCGAGCATAAGAGCCGAGGACTCCCCAGGATCCCTTCGGAGCATCACTCGATAAGAGGCATCAGGCCAGGCTATGTCACTATCAGAGGGCGTGGAGCATGTTTGACCCGGGAACCCTAAGGCCGCATGAAGAAAGGCAATCATGACAGGGGGGCCCAAACGGTTATGCCGGATAATCATTGGAGTGTGACCTGGCCATGTGCTAGGTCTGTAACCGCTTTATCCCGTTCGTCACATGTAACATCACCCGAGGCGGTTCCTTGAGCGTACCCTCCACACGCTTGCTAGAAGGCCAAGCAAAGCAAGGTCTATAAAAGCAAAGGGACTCTAACTTAAAAAGGTATGCTATTCTACCATAACCTTAGACCTACACACTTTTCCCTAGATCTAACTTGATCGTCAAATCAAACACTCATAAAACAAGAATGATCGAACTTGACATGCATAAAGTATGCATGCATGTGCATGTGCGTGAATGGGCTAATCCAATTAGGATATACTTCCTCACTCCATTTTGTTTGTCCATTATTCTTTTCAGGGACAGAACCAGGATTTTATAAATGCAGGGGCCAAACTATGAACAAGAAAATTTTGAAATTTTAAGGTTCAAAAATCTAATAATTTGTTTGGTTTAGGTTTTGAAGGAGGTTTTTTGAGTAATGAGTAGAGAGAGATAGAAAGAGAAATGTGATTAATAATTGAAAGAAAACTTATGGTAGACCGTGTGCAAAGAGAGAAATTGAGTTTTGGGACCCAAAACAAACACATTTTTAAAGTATTTAAATGTCTAAATAACATTCAACACAAAATACAATATATAGGTGTTCTTAACAAAAAAAAAAACACTAATATTAATATTGAAATTTGGAAAAAAAAAAAACTCCGAAACAATGCCCCATATATAGTTCCGTCTCTGATTCTTTTTGTCTTTTTTGTTCCAATCGCTTGTATCTTTTAATTTATACAGTTTTTTTTATGATTTCAAAAACTTTGTATCATAGAATAAATTGCAATCAATCAATCAAATGAGGTTCTTATTGCATAATTTTTTAAGATTCACATCCAAAGATTTAAGCAATTGAACTTTATCGGCTGGGCCCAACTTAGCCCCACAGGCTTACGCAATACAAACTAAGATATGCATGCCGATAAAAAAAAAAAAGAACGATGTAAAATAAGCTACTTGAGCTCAAATATATATAGTTCATGATCGACTCAATGCTTGAAATCAGATCAAACACTCATAAAACTCATCGCAAAATTTCAACTACTTTTATTACCAAATAATTTACCTTCCTAACCGACTTGGTTCAGCTTGTTTGCAGCTAAAAGTTTGAGTGAGAATAAAATACGTACAAGCATACATGTACTTATACGCACATACCTAATATGTAACATAGTTAATTAGTACCTCCCGTGGTTTGGTTCGTAGAAGAGCATAGTTGTCCAAGAAAGTGGAGTGCGCATGGCTGAAGTTGTTATTACGATAACAAGAACAGCAGAGGTCGAATGACCTCCCACCTGCACTGTGGCATTCGACGCAGAGGAAATGGAGGCTCCACAAGTAGGACCCGCATCCATCACAGATCACGAGCCTATGGCCGGTGAGCATGTAGAAGAAAGTAACACATTCCTCAAAATCCAGGGTGCCGTCGTTGTTTTTGTCCAGGAGTTTGAACAGGTTGGGCGGGACGTATCGGTTGTAGCCTTTTTGTTTGAGGAAATTGTTGGGGTGCAGACTACTGAAGCAATTCCAGAGAGCTTCCTAGCGCTACACCATTTTAGGTGTAGCGCTACCGCGTGGTCTAGCGCTATAGCAATTTTGCTATAGCGCTACCGAGAGCCTTCGGGCCTTAAATTGTATTTAGGGTTTTGTGCGCGGCTGCGCGTGTTGGGGTTTAATTGTAATCACTTTTTCTGAGCGTGAAAAAGAGAGAGGCGAGAGAAAACACATCTCAGAGAGATTGTGAGAAGACTTGTACTCTTGGATTGATTTCATAGTGGACTGGTGTGGCTCCCGTGGTTTTTCCTCACGTTGAGGTTTTCCACGTATATCTTGTGTCTCGTTTTCTTTTCAGTTTTTCGTTACGCACGTATTTGTTTGTTTTATTCTGTGATCCATTGTTCCAAGATCCGTAGGGGCGTTGTAGGATTGCGTAAAATCCATAACAACTGGTATCAGAGCCGCGGTTGCGGTAGGTTTTGTTCGACAGGTTAGGGTTTAATCTCGTTCGGGCAGGCCAGAGTTCAGTGGGAGCTATGGGTTCTGAAGAAGGCAAGCAGAGGATGGAGAAGTTTGACGGGTCAGACTTCGCGTTCTGGAAAACGCAGATAGAGGACTATCTGTATCAGAAGGATCTTTATCGGCCGCTGCTGGGTAAAGAAAAAGGGAAGAAGAAAGATGAGAGCAACGAGGATTGGGACGTCTTGGACAGGAAGGCGTTAGGGGTTGTTCGCCTGTCCCTTTCAAAGTCAGTCACCCACAACATCTTGAAGGAGAAAACGACGGAGGGTCTTGTGGAAGCACTGAAAAAGATGTACGAGCAACCGTCTGCTGCGAATAAGGTACATCTCATGAAAAAACTTTTCAATCTGTCTATGGCTGAAGGGGTTTCCTTTATGTCACATCTCAGTGAGTTCAATACGATAGTTGATCAACTTATGTCTGTCGAAATCAAGTTTGATGATGAGGTTCAAGCCTTGTTAATACTGTCTCAGTTGCCAGAGAGCTGGCAGGGTACTGTTACTGCAGTCAGTAATTCGGCAGGGAAAGAAAAGTTGAAACTGAGTGAGGTTGTTAGTTTGATTCTGACTGAGGAGGTCAGAAGGGGTTCGATCGATGGTTCAGGTAGTTCAGGTTCAGCTCTAAGTTTTGAGCAGAGGGGCAGAAGCCAGACCAAGGGTGGTCAGAATCAGAACAGGAACAGATCGAAATCGAAGGGCAAGAGCAAGGGAAATAAAGATAGATCTCAGGTTCGGCCCATTAAAGGTGAATGTTGGAATTGTGGTCAGACAGGCCATATGTCACAAACTTGCAAAGCACCGAAAAAGAATAACGGTGGGCAGGAGGCTCACGTTGTGCACGATGCACTTATTCTTTCCATGAACAGCGACACTGAATCTTGGGTGATTAATTCGGGTGCCTCATTCCACGCCACTGCTAACAGGGAGGTTCTGCAGAACTATGTAGCAGGGGACTTTGGGAAAGTATACTTGGGGGACGACGAGCCCTGCAGTATAGTGGGAAAAGGGGATGTTCAGATTGCAACGCATGGGTTCAAATGGTGTCTGAAAGATGTCAGGCACGTTCCGAAGTTGAAGAGGAATCTTATTTCGGTTGGACAGCTTGCAGCAGCAGGTTATACATCGACATTCACAGGGGACATGTGGAAAGTTTCCAATGGTACCATGGTGACGGCTAAAGGCAAGAAAGTTGGTACACTTTACTTGACTTCACATGGTAGCGACATACTTACAGTTATAGACAGCAAGGAGAGTTCAAATCTGTGGCACTATAGATTGGGGCATATGAGTGAGAAGGGAATGAAGGTTATGTAGTCAAAAGGGAAGCTACCGGGTTTAGGGTCAGTAGATATTGACATGTGTGAAGATTGTATCTTCGGGAAACAGAAACGGGTTAGCTTTCAGAAAGGCGGCAGGCCTCCCAGGGCTCAGAAGTTAGAGTTTGTCCATACAGATGTGTGGGGTCCAGCTACAGTGTCTTCTCTTGGCGGTTCTTATTACTATGTTACCTTTGTCGACGATCACTCGAGGAAGGTATGGGTATACTTCATGAAGCACAAGTCAGAGGTCTTTGAAGTCTTCAAGAAGTGGAAGGCCATGGTTGAGAATGAAACAGATTTGAAGGTAAAAAGGTTGAGGTCCGACAACGGCGGAGAATATGAGTTGGGGGAGTTCAAGAAAGCCTGCGCTCTATCCGGGATTCGTTTAGAGAGGACACCTCCAGGGACTCCGCAGCACAATGGCATTGCAGAAAGGATGAACAGGACTTTGACTGAGCGTGCTAGGAGCATGCGGTTACACGCAGGGTTGCCTAAGATGTTTTGGGCAGATGCAGTCAGCACAGCAACACATTTGATCAATCTTGGGCCATCAGTTCCGTTGAATTTTGGCATACCAGAGGAGGTTTGGAGTGGTAAAGAGGTAAGTCTCTCACACTTACGTGTTTTCGGTTGTGTTTCCTATGTGCATATTAGCGACAAGGACAGGGATAAATTTGATGCTAAGTCACAGAAGTGCACCTTTATTGGATACGGCGGAGATGAGTTTGGTTATCGTTTTTGGGATAACAAGAACCGGAAGATAATCAGAAGCAGAGACGTTGTGTTTGATGAGAAGGTGATGTACAAAGACAGGGACAGCAAACTGAGCAGTGGGAGTACCACTTCGGATGGAGATACATCCGAGTACTTTGGGTTGGAAGATCTTCCAGGTGACAGGGGGGTTGAACAGGTGTCTGGTCAGGCAGAGGAGAGAGTTTTAGATGAGACAGTTTCAGAGGGGACAGTTTCAGATGAGGCAGCTCCAGAGACAGGGACTAGTTCAGCGGTCAGAGAGTTGAGGAGGACAACCAGAGTACACAAGCCGAATCCGAAATATATTTCTTCGCTTGATTACTTGCTTTTGACGGACAGTGGAGAACCAGAGTGCTATGATGAGGCTATGCAGGTTTCTGAGTCAGCAAAGTAGAAGACTGCGATGCAGGAAGAGATGGATTCTCTTTATTCCAACGGTACTTGGCAGTTAGCTCAGCTTCCCGCAGGAAAGAAAGCCTTGCAGAACAAATGGGTTTTTCGGCTTAAGCAGGAGAGTGATGGCAAGAAAAGGTACAAGGCAAGATTGGTTGTAAAGGGCTTCCAACAGAAGGAGGGGATTGATTATACAGAGATATTTTCACCCGTTGTGAAGATGGCCACTATCAGAGTGGTGCTGAGTATGGTTGCTGCTGAAAATCTCTACCTTGAGCAGTTAGATGTTAAAACTGCTTTTCTTCATGGGGACTTGGATGAAGAAATCTACATGAAGCAACCTGTTGGCTTCATTGTGAAAGACAAGGAAGAGATGGTGTGTAGGCTCAGGAAGAGTCTGTATGGTTTGAAACAGGCTCCTAGACAGTGGTACAGAAAGTTTGATGGTTTCATGCAGCGCAGTGGCTACACAAGGTGCAATGGGGATCACTGTTGTTACTTCAAGAGGTTTGAGTCTAGCTACATCATTTTATTGCTCTACGTAGATGATATGCTTGTAGCAGGTTCCTGTGTTAGGGAGATCAACAAATTGAAGCAGCAGTTGGCAACAGAGTTTGCTATGAAAGATCTAGGTGCAGCTAAGCAGATACTTGGGATGAGAATCAGCAGAGATAAGGCTCAGGAAACCTTACGGTTGAGTCAAGCTGAGTATATTGAGCGTGTTCTGGAGAGGTTCAATATGCAGGGTGCCAAGGCAGTTGGCACACCCTTGGGAAGTCATTTCAAACTTTCTCAGGGGCAATCACCCAAGATAGATGCAGAGAGAGAGTACATGGCCAAGGTTCCGTATACCTCGGCCGTGGGTAGCCTGATGTATGCGATGGTGAACACGAGACCAGACATTGCCCATGCAGTGGGAGTTGTGAGCAGGTTTGCTAGCAATCCAGGGAAACAGCATTGGGAAGCAGTAAAGTGGATTATGCGATACTTGAAAGGTACCACTGATTTGCCACTTTGTTTTGGGAGAGGGAAATTGACAGTGCAGGGATATGTGGATGCTGACTTTGCCGGTGATCATGATACGCGGCGAAGTACCACAGGATATATCTATACTATGGGTTCAACAGCGGTGAGCTGGGTCTCACGTCTGCAGAAATTAGTGACATTATCTACTACAGAAGCTGAGTATGTGGCCGTGACTGAGGCTGCAAAGGAGATGGTTTGGATAAAGGGCTTCTTGGAGGAGCTAGGTTTGAAGCAAGAGAACTGCGTTCTTTTCAGTGACAGCCAGAGTGTCTGCAGAAATTAGTGACATTATCTACTACAGAAGCTGAGTATGTGGCCGTGACTGAGGCTGCAAAGGAGATGGTTTGGATAAAGGGCTTCTTGGAGGAGCTAGGTTTGAAGCAAGAGAACTGCGTTCTTTTCAGTGACAGCCAGAGTGCTATACACCTTGCCAAAAATCCAGTGTTCCATGCCAGAATGAAGCACATTGATTTGAGGTATCATTTTATTCGCTCGCTTTTGGAAGATGGGGATTTGTTGCTAGAGAAGATTTTGGGGGAACGAAATCCGGCAGATATGTTGACCAAGTCTGTTACTGTTCAGAAACTGAAGTTGTGTTCGACTTCAGTTGGCCTTCATGCTTGAAGAGATGATGGGCCTGGAGCCACACCAAGAGGGGTCAGATGACTACGTCCATGATTGATTGAGATTATTTGGGTTTGCAGTTGATTGTTTGCGGATGCTTCAGGTTATCTTCAAGTGGGAGATTGTTGGGGTGCAGACTACTGAAGCAATTCCAGAGAGCTTCCTAGCGCTACACCATTTTAGGTGTAGCGCTACCGCGTGGTCTAGCGCTATAGCAATTTTGCTATAGCGCTACCGAGAGCCTTCGGGCCTTAAATTGTATTTAGGGTTTTGTGCGCGGCTGCGCGTGTTGGGGTTTAATTGTAATCACTTTTTCTGAGCGTGAAAAAGAGAGAGGCGAGAGAAAACACATCTCAGAGAGATTGTGAGAAGACTTGTACTCTTGGATTGATTTCATAGTGGACTGGTGTGGCTCCCGTGGTTTTTCCTCACGTTGAGGTTTTCCACGTATATCTTGTGTCTCGTTTTCTTTCCAGTTTTTCGTTACGCACGTATTTGTTTGTTTTATTCTGTGATCCATTGTTCCAAGATCCGTAGGGGCGTTGTAGGATTGCGTAAAATCCATAACAGAAATCCAAGGCGTTGTAGGATTACGGTTGAGTCAAGCTGAGTATATTGAGCGTGTTCTGGAGAGGTTCAATATGCAGGGTGCCAAGGCAGTTGGCACACCCTTGGGAAGTCATTTCAAACTTTCTCAGGGGCAATCACCCAAGATAGATGCAGAGAGAGAGTACATGGCCAAGGTTCCGTATACCTCGGCCGTGGGTAGCCTGATGTATGCGATGGTGAACACGAGACCAGACATTGCCCATGCAGTGGGAGTTGTGAGCAGGTTTGCTAGCAATCCAGGGAAACAGCATTGGGAAGCAGTAAAGTGGATTATGCGATACTTGAAAGGTACCACTGATTTGCCACTTTGTTTTGGGAGAGGGAAATTGACAGTGCAGGGATATGTGGATGCTGACTTTGCCGGTGATCATGATACGCGGCGAAGTACCACAGGATATATCTATACTATGGGTTCAACAGCGGTGAGCTGGGTCTCACGTCTGCAGAAATTAGTGACATTATCTACTACAGAAGCTGAGTATGTGGCCGTGACTGAGGCTGCAAAGGAGATGGTTTGGATAAAGGGCTTCTTGGAGGAGCTAGGTTTGAAGCAAGAGAACTGCGTTCTTTTCAGTGACAGCCAGAGTGTCTGCAGAAATTAGTGACATTATCTACTACAGAAGCTGAGTATGTGGCCGTGACTGAGGCTGCAAAGGAGATGGTTTGGATAAAGGGCTTCTTGGAGGAGCTAGGTTTGAAGCAAGAGAACTGCGTTCTTTTCAGTGACAGCCAGAGTGCTATACACCTTGCCAAAAATCCAGTGTTCCATGCCAGAATGAAGCACATTGATTTGAGGTATCATTTTATTCGCTCGCTTTTGGAAGATGGGGATTTGTTGCTAGAGAAGATTTTGGGGGAACGAAATCCGGCAGATATGTTGACCAAGTCTGTTACTGTTCAGAAACTGAAGTTGTGTTCGACTTCAGTTGGCCTTCATGCTTGAAGAGATGATGGGCCTGGAGCCACACCAAGAGGGGTCAGATGACTACGTCCATGATTGATTGAGATTATTTGGGTTTGCAGTTGATTGTTTGCGGATGCTTCAGGTTATCTTCAAGTGGGAGATTGTTGGGGTGCAGACTACTGAAGCAATTCCAGAGAGCTTCCTAGCGCTACACCATTTTAGGTGTAGCGCTACCGCGTGGTCTAGCGCTATAGCAATTTTGCTATAGCGCTACCGAGAGCCTTCGGGCCTTAAATTGTATTTAGGGTTTTGTGCGCGGCTGCGCGTGTTGGGGTTTAATTGTAATCACTTTTTCTGAGCGTGAAAAAGAGAGAGGCGAGAGAAAACACATCTCAGAGAGATTGTGAGAAGACTTGTACTCTTGGATTGATTTCATAGTGGACTGGTGTGGCTCCCGTGGTTTTTCCTCACGTTGAGGTTTTCCACGTATATCTTGTGTCTCGTTTTCTTTCCAGTTTTTCGTTACGCACGTATTTGTTTGTTTTATTCTGTGATCCATTGTTCCAAGATCCGTAGGGGCGTTGTAGGATTGCGTAAAATCCATAACAGAAATCCAATTACTCTTGGATGCTCACTTTCCCGTCTCCGTTTGTGTCTATTGATTCGTAGAAACCCAGAACCATTAGTTGTTGGTCGTTGGACATGTTCGCGTAATAAGCCATTGCTGCCTCCCGCATCTCCTCCATCTCTCTCTCTTAGCTCTCTAGATCTATAGAGCTCTCTCTCTCTCTCTCTCAAAGTATTTGTTTACGTGTAAATTTTTGATGAAGAGCGGGACAGCCTATGTCATTGTATTTATAGAAGGAAAATGTTGTGCAGTCGCGAAATGGCATGGACCAACTACCGCATGTATGACTACTCAACAACCAAGAGAATGTTTTGGTACGGTCAAGACTTGAGAATTATATAAAAGAATATATTCCAATCGAAGCTCTCGGGTTCAAAACTTCACGGGTACTGCTAACTCTTATGGGGCCAGCTAGTTCATAAGGGGCTTTGTCCCAACTTTAATTTGCTCTCCGCTAGTGAACGGTGGAATTAATGCCTTTGGACTAGTTAAGACGTGCGCAAATTGGGATCTGTGTCATGGGAAAACTTTTTATGACTCTCATTAACGCAGCGGTAAAAGTTGTGAAAACGCGTAATTGCCTATTCGAGCAAAACCACTCGTTTGATAACATGTTTCTACTTTTTTTGTTTTTCATAAACATTTTTAGAGTTTTTGTAAATTATGACAACTATAAAAATGTGTTTTCCTCAGTTTTTTTTAGAGGAACACAAACATAACAAGGAGATCCCCATCATTTCTCATCGGCGATCACTGTGAATTGTCCAACCACGTACGCCCCTATCACTCCCAAGCATTCTTTAATCAAGCAAAGCAGGGAATAATTTTCCAAAGGAAAAAGATCCGCATAAGTTATTTTTTGGTCAAAAGGAGGGAAATCCGCATAAGTTCACTACCCATAATTTTTGGATTCTTAATGCTAACTATGGTTAAAATGTGTGGGACACAGAAGTTAAAAGAAACCAATAAAAATGAGGGTAATGTTTACTGTCATTTAGCGAGGGTGAATAAAATCGGATTCGTGTGTACTCTTCAAATAGTCTTGGTCTCTCTCTTTGTTTTCATTTAATTGAGAATGATGGTTTGGCGTCCAATGAGAGAATTACCAACTCATTGGGGAACGTGGGAATCAAAAGGACCGAATGAAATTCATTTCCCACTGAAATTAGGTCCCACTTTAACTTTATCGGGTGGCAAACAAGGCAAGGCCTCATATGTTGTGATTGTAGGGGTCTTCGCTGAAAGTCTGCTACAGAAACAAACGAAATGTCTCGATTGCATATTGAATGAGCATATCCCCGCACACAGTTATTCTCGTATTTGAGGACTGTGTGTGGAATTTTTTTTTCTCAAATCCAATATTGGAAAACTCCACACTTCATTAATTTGTTTGTACGTTTGTTTGAAGATTCGTCCATTTGGATTGGAGAAGCCAGTAAAAGTTGTCTTTTGGTGGGAATTAGTATTTTGCGAGACTTGGATTTAAGAGAGAGTACTTTTGGTTAAGAGTTTCTGATTCGCTTTTGGTGAGAGAATTTGTAATAAATGGCCACACACTATAATATTGCAGAATGAATGAATGAGCATTGGACACACATTATAATATTGCGTTATTATAATGTTTGACTTGTAACGACTCGCGCTAGCTAATCTGCTAACTCTCAACCTAAACACGTAGCTCAAAAGGTTAATCTCAGGTAATACAGTAGCTGCTTGGATTTTATTATGTATCAAATTCAGTTTCAATGTTTGCCCGATGTGGGATCTTACATGACCACACATGCATTAATTTACTTAATTTGTATCTTTTTGGTTGTTTGAGGCTTCTGTTTGAAAATGCATCTCTATTATAAAACAGAAGGGTATATAGGGACAAGTTGTTGGAACGGCTTAGATTCATTTGATCCAAAGGCTGTAGTGCATCTTCCCATTTCCCGGTTAAGTGCCCATGGTTTTCACCTAAATCACACAACTGCTATCCCCTTCCAACCGAGATGCGTAGTGCTGTAGACACGGGCTAGCACTAGTTCTACATATTTTTTCCAAACACTCTACAAGATTCAATACATTTTGACAACAATTCAAAAGGCCAAAAAGTGGAAAATGAAAAGTTAAAAACAGGCCTCCCAAACACCCCATAAGAGCATCCACAATGGGTGTGCTAACTAGTGTGTTAATTGTGTGTGTGCTAAGACTTAGCAAACAAAAATGTATTTTTTGTGCCACAATGCATGTGTGTTAGAGTGTGCTAAATCTAGTAGTGTGTTAGCATGGTTATCAAATTTGACAACCAAGCTAACAAACAATAAGTGGATCCTATCTCCATAAATTCAACCTTGAACCATAAAACATAAATGCTCACAATACTTACTTTTTTGAAAACTTACCGTTAGCTTGAACACCAAAGGGCAAAAACCCACCAAAGGGCAAAGTAACTTACCGTTACTTTCTTTTTCTATAGCCGTTGCCTTTCATTCAATACAGATATAGCCATTGTAAAAGTTATAGAATTAAAGAGTTAACACACTCCTAACTAACCCATTGAGGTACTCATATCTATTCTAACACATTCCTAAGTTAACACACACTTGTGAGACCCATTTTTTATCCTAACACATACCTTAACAAACATTTTGATACACAAATATAACACACCCATTGCGGATGCTCTAATAGTGGGTAAAGGTGCTGATTTTTCGGGGTGATTTTGGATTTCTGATTTTGCATTCTGAAAACGTTTGGCGCATATTCTGAGAATGTATTATCATATCCTCCTCCTCTTAAAGAAGAACCTCTTTCGCTCGCCACTTTCTCGGTGGACCATTTTGCCCTTTGTGGTTTTGGCTTCTTGTTTTTGGCTTGTTGGGTGAAATCGTAAAATCAGTTTTTGGAGTTAGTGGGCTACATGTTTTGCTGTTGGGACTTGCTGGGTTATGTGGCAGAAGGGAGTGAATATTTGTGCTTGGATGGAGCTGAAAGAGCAGGAGGATATCATGCAGGAAAGAGAGAGAGTGAGACTTTGTTAGAGAGAAGGTTTTGGCAAGTGCTGTCGCAGATTTTATCACTGTTGCTTCTCGATTTCTTCCTGTTTGCTTCTGGGATTTGCTCTGTTTGTTTTGCTCTGTTCAGTTGCTTGGGTGTCGTTGTACCTGTTGGTCAGAGGTAATGCTCCTTTGCTGATTTCTCGGTGTGTTTGATGGTTTCCCAGTTTGATTTGTGTTTGTAGAGTCATTTGGGGGAAGTATTTTGTAGTGGTTTCCCAGTTTGGTCTGTGTTCATAGGGTCATTTAGTGCAAGTGTTTTGTAGAGTTTTTTTTTGGGTATTCTATTCGTGTTTGCATGTGTGTTTTTTCCCTTCAGTGCTTTGTTTTCTTGCTTTCTGTATTCTTGATTTTGTGGTTTATGTGCTTGATGAGGAAGATATTTCTTTTTGGTATTTTGGTATTGTTGCATGTGTTTTGTGTCAAAAAGAGTAAAGTTAAATTCATTTGGACTATTTTCTCAATTCCAATAGAATGTTTGGTTATTCATTACATGTGAAAATCTCTACTAAGAATCCATGGTTAAGTGATTAGACTATCTAACTTATGATTGAAAAATGCCTAGGTTTTGTTTTTGCTGGACTCTTTCTTTTGGGAGGGTTCCGGAATTGATAGAGTCAAGTCATATATGGCATTCAAATTGCCAAATCATTATCTTATCTTTGTCTACAGTAAGTTGGTGTGAATTCTACTACGGTAGAGGATCTACAATCATTAGCTCTGGTTCACAGGCAAGTAGTGAGGGGATTGAGTTTCACTCTTGAGAGATCAGAAAGTCTGTCCACACAGACATTGCATGCACAGATTGTGCACAGATTTTTTTGTGGGGCCCACAACGGGTCCTACACAAATGATCCAAGCTGTTCATTGAATGTAAAACACTTTTTCAAGAGTTCCTGTGAAAAATCATCTTAATACGATACTTATAGGTGTTCGATCCAATTATTTAACTTTTTATTTTCTTGAAATCTCAATGAAACGTTAGATGATTGGGTCGAGAACTTATAGGCATCGGATTGAGCTGATTTTTCATAGAGAACCTTGAAAAAGTGTTTTACATTTAATGAATTGCTCGGATTATTTGTGTGGGACTCGTGGTGGGCCCCACAAAAAAATCTGTGCACAATCTGTGCACTTTTGTCTATGTGGGTAGACTGGTTCTTGAGAGATAGCCAGATAGTTAAGAGAGCTACTCGTAGCAGTCGTAAGGTAGTGAGTCCGGTTGAACTATGTAAAGTTGGGTACTCTTAGTATTCAACTTGCCAGAAGGAACCCAGCCCTCCCTTTTTTGTGAGCTTTTCCCTCTTTATGAATAGAAGAACTGTGAATGATTGACAGTATAGCCTAGCATTAGATAATTGTCAACAGCAGCCATAATTTAAAAAAAAATCCAAAACGCATCTATACAACGGGCATGAATGACGTGCTTTGCACGTCGGCATGCACCTAGTTGCATTCTAAAAACAGGCATAAAAGCTACAATTTCAAAAGTAATTCCAGAGCTACTTTTGGATTGTCATCTAGATTATCAAATTTTGATGACTATTTTAACTTTCTCCCTTCCAACGCATTTTGGGTAAATGATTTTAAAATTCTCCTTTTATCCATTGAAGCTTTATTTTTGTCTTCTATTCATGTGAAACTACTAAATTACCCTTATCTCTTGAGTCATTTTTTCGATGTGAAAGACGATTTGGTACCCTTTTTTTTATAGACAAAAAAGTTTACTCAAAAAACCTTGGCAAATAGTACATCAAGTTGGGGGAGAAGGGCCGAACATATATCCAACCAAGGCAGGATGAAAAAAAACACCTAATGGGATAAAACCAAAAAATACTTAGTGGGCCAAGTCTGAAACACCTAAAAAAAGGGGCAGGATGAAAAAAAACACCTAATGGGATAAAACCAAAAAATACTTAGTGGGCCAAGTCTGAAACACCTAAAAAAAGGTAAAGGCCATACAAACAGTACAAATTTGTGTCTTGATGTTATAAGTCTTTAAATATTAAATGTTGGGCCTGTTTGGATGGGGGCCACCGAAGGGGTATTAGTAATACCCCCTCCTAAGACCGTGGGCCCATGGTTAAGCCATGGTTTGGAAACACATTTTGCCGGGTATTAGCTAAACCCTGGATTCTCTTGTACCCCCTAATACCCCCGGCGGGGGATTATTTATGGGTAGGTTCTGGGGTATTATTACATAATATCTCCGGATAATACCCCCTCTCTCTTCTATTTCAACTACAAAACATCTTATCCCCGCATTTTATCTCTCATCCAAACCAAATACTCTCTCCGTCCCATAAAGTTTGGCACTTTCACTATTCCAGCCCTATGAAAAAATTAACTATATCTTTTAATCCGTAATGTTTTTTTATAAGCAATATGGATCTTGTTTGATAGATTTTAATTTGTTCTATTAAACAAAGTTAAAAAAATCGCCTAAAACATTATAGATTGAAAGATATAAGCAATTTAAAAATGGCATGCAATCCTGAAAATGCCGAATTTTATGGGATGGAGGGAGTACTATTTAATTCCCCCGTCAAATCCTTGTGAGCCCACCATTCTTACATAATACCCCCTACTATCTTATCCCCCTTCATAACTAATACCCCAAATTCTTATCCCGCATCCAAACGGGCCCGTTCGGATTAGTATCCTAATGCATGTTATGAATCTTTATACGACTGTTATGAATGAGAAAATTTCAAAAAAGCTCCTGAACTTTTTGACAACTTGCAAAAAAAACTTAACTTTCACTATTAACAAAAAAGCACCTAAACTTTCTATTCCATCAACAAATTCACCCCCGCCGTCTCATTCTGTCATACAACTAGCAGAAGGAACTAAATGGTAGACTTAACCCTCATCCATTTGCACACGTGGACCCAGCCCTAAACAGTTGTGCAATCAATATTCTTGTTTGTTAGTTTTGCGTCAAATTTTTTCGACATTTTGATTCGTCTCATCGATACGAATCGGAGAAGTAAAAAAAATTTACTTTTACACAAATATTTTGAACAAGGATCACTTTTAATTAAAAAAAGTCAAACTTATACTTTTGGGTAAAAGCAATTTTTTTTGGATAAAAGTAAATTTTTTTTTTTTTTTTACTTTTCTGATTCATCTCGTTGAGACAAATCAAAAAGTCAAAAAAATTTGACTCAAAACGAACAAGCACGAAATTTTTTTGAATAAAGACAAAAGGTACTAAAAGGAAAAAGTTTTTAGCGGAACGGGGACTCAGTTATGCAATCATTCGTCATGCAATAACCAAAGAAGATTTTGTGTTAATGGTGCATAAGGAAGCAATAAACAATCACTCAGTTGGTTTGGTGGGTCCCCGAATTGTCTAAAAAAATGTTATCAACCATTAAACAATGGGGAAATGCACTAATCTTAAACAATAAAAAAAAAAAAAGGAAATGATTTTGCCACTCCTTTTTTTGTTAACGGCACTTCCCTACAAGTGTATTTTTGCACCAAAGATACACTTGTAGAGGAGTGCCGTTAACCAAAAAGGGAGTGGCAAAATCAGCAACCAAAAAAAAAAGAGGGTTATTGTTTAAACAAATGCACTGACTGAATAACTTAATCAAAAACCACACCATCCTTGATCGAAGTAGAAATCTAGGGTTTAGTGTACATACCGTATGTCGGTGGTCCACGATCGTTGCTTCTCAAGACCCACACCATCCTTGATCCCAGCAATGGCAAGAGAACCTCCTCCTACGTCATCTAAACCAAAGTTTAGGACAAATGAAACTCTTTTTGCTTTCCCTATGTAGATTTAGGGTTTTGTTCCCTCCAAAATTGGGCCCACGTTAGGGTGAATTCCCTCCAAATTGCTTAGGGCTGGCTCCACGTGTGCAAATGGATGAGGGTTAAGTCGATCGTTTAGTTCCTTCTGTTAGTTGTATGATAGAATGAGACGGCGGGGGTGAATTTATTGACGGAATAGAAAGTTCAGGTGTTTTTTTGTTAATAGTGAAAGTCAAGATGTTTTTTTGTGAGTTGTCAGAAAGTTCAGGGGTCTTTTTGAAATTTTCCCGTTATGAATCTCATTTGATATGGTATGAATTACCACACAAAACGTAATGAATTCAAAGCAATTTTAGGGGACGCATCCGTATACATACCCAAATAAGGGATTTACATCGTAGCATTTCCTTATTCTATATTATGAAGCAACAAATAGAAAAACAAGCATCGATCCGAAGTAATGGATATCGAGTAAAGAAAATACAACTAACTCCATAGAGCTAGAATAGTACTGCCACACGCTGAATGTTATCCCATCTACTTTGAAAGTCTTCACAAATATCCCAACAAATTACTAGCTACGTACATTAATTCATCATTACATAATGGTACACAGGGGGGATCCGGCCGCAAGATTTGCCACCATTTTAGCTGTGTGTAATGTACTTGGAGTTACCTTGAATATGCCCTGAAATCATCCATGTATAAAAAGCACAATTAACAACTGGATGCATGATAAATCGGAGTAGTTATTGACACAGTACCCTAGTAGCTACTACAACAATATACAACGTACGTGCAATCAGGTCCAACCCTGAGTTTTTCGAGGCCCTAGGCGGGATTTGAAAATGGAACCTTTCATTTTTTAGTATATTTATTAGTTGTTCAAAGTAGTGAACAAGCTAACCTTGTGGTTTAGCAGCAAAGAGGTTGTACTACTTTTAAATTCATAATGTCATGGATTCGAGACTCCAAAAAAGCTTTGTTTCTACAACCTTTTTGTTGTAGAGATTCCAAAACTTTTTTTTAGATAAAAAGTTGACCAAAACTTTTAGATAAAAAGTGAACCAGCCAAGGATTGAACTCAGGATCTCGTACTCCATACGCACGGGCATTACCACCAAGTTACACTAGACATCTTGTAAAATTGTTCAAACACATAATATTTATTATATTCTACCAATTTTTGGGGCCCTATTATTTGGCCCAAAATGGGAGACCTTAGGCAGTCGTCTGGTGGACTTATGCCCAAGACTGACCTTGCGTGCAATCGTATAATTTTGTTAGTCGAAAAAGGGTGTAGAGGGACCCATGTAAATTGAGTGGTGCTCTGTGTGCTGGACCATCCATTCATGTTATGTGAGTCCGTGTGCAAGTCATGCTGCTCGAAATTTGTTAGCAATTTCCTGAGTGGAAAAGGTGTTTGGTGTTTTAAGTAATTTAATATTCAAAACCAATCTTATTATTTATATATATAATATCGGTTTAAGTGAAAATGAAACGGCAAAAAGAGTTCGTACATATTTCGACAAAATGTTTTATGCCTCCGATCTAGTAACTACGAACGGTCACCTTGTTTATTTCTTTTACCTTGACTACTAAGATATTATTCATAATTTTGAATCTTAAAAAACCAGAAAATGCATTTCAGATAAGTAATTGAGAAAGATTTTAAAAAAAAAATGCTAAAAAGGCCCATCTTTTATTGTGATTTTATCTGTCTAATGTTCTTGAGTCAGTCTTGCGTGACTATAGGAACTCTAAATCCGAACTGAATTCTAAAGGAGAACAAAGAATCACAGAAACTATCACCCAAGAAAAGAGGGGAGTATAGGAGGGAGGCAGGAGGCCAGGGTCGGGTGAAGTCGTTAACACGTCTCGAACATGCAACCTCTCTAGGGCCAAATGACGTGGGCGTAATCCACTGATCGATCGCCAAGATACCACATCGGTACTAGTTAGATCGGTCTTGCTAACCTCTGCCCACTAGGTGGAGGTCGATAATATGACGATAATTCCAAATTAGTTCGGATATTACTAATACATATCTCACGAATAATAATCACTTTAACAAATATTAATACATTTTTCTCGGATATCAATTAATGCGCATTTTACGTATTATCCTAGGGCGAAGGTTAGCATTTTCATTAAACGAAAGAGAATTCCGCTCTCGCGGCCTGCCTGCTGTTCTGTCAGAAGACCATGAAGAAGAAGAAATCGACAACGAAGATGAAGAAATCGACAATGAATGTTACCTGACTCTGGGAACCCGGTTCGGGTTTTCTGAGCTGGATCAAACCATGTTCATCTGTAAAACAAGTATGATCATCCAGATGTTCATAAGTCTTATCCCCGTAACACTTACAACACAATTCATTCGTTGTCCCCGCAGCATGACACGTTAGGCGCTCGTTGAAGTCCACCATCCCGTCCCCGTTTTTATCGGGAACATCAACCACGTCTAACTCGTACCCGTCTTTAGAGACGTAGTTCGAGTACTCGTGGCAGCTCACGGCCCCGTCTCCGTCCATGTCCAGCTTCGTGCATCCGTTTCGCACCTCCCGTTTCCCCGATTCGGAGAGGTTTGCATTGTGCGCCTTCGCCGCCTCGTGTATCTCCCCCATGTATCTCTCTCTGATTAAGATTTAATCGGAATGGTGTTGTTGAGAAGGTTTCAAATGAAAAATCTCCCCCTCCCAGAAAGTATCTAGAAAAATAAGAAGAGAAAATTGGAAGGATATTTGGAACTTGATAGACTTGGTGAGGGAATGGTCTTGGTCTCCAAAAGTGGACGGGAAGAGTCAAAAGGTATTTTACCGCGTTTCCAAGAATGAATTAGGAGTACTTGTCATTTCAAATGATATGAGTACCGCAAAGGCTATACAGTAGCCACGCACAAATCAATTTTGCGTCTGTCTCGGATCCCACAAAGATAATCGTAGCCGCTCATTTTGTTCAAAGTATTTTGTTTAGAGTCCTTGTAAAAATCATCTCAATCCGATATCGGTACACACGTTTACGAATCATCAAACTTGGCGAAGAGAATCCAAAATCAATAGATCTGCATTTAGCCAAACAAAACCGAACTCATCATTTAGCCAACCAAAATACTTCGTCTTTGAACTAAACAAATCTAAGAGAAATACACAAATCTAAAACGGAGTGGGTGAATTACCAAGGCCCAGTGAACTTTTCCATATGGGCCAAACAAGATGATGAAAGCAGAACACAGAGAGATAAGAATCCTAACTCCTCCATCATTCCACAGATTGTATTGTCAATTTGTTTTTGACAGGCCCGACCAGCACAGGCAAGTAACATTTCATAATCGACATTTTTCGACAACATTCTGAGACAACTACACAGAAGAAAAAGCAGCAAGTTTCTGTCATCTTTCCAACAGCAGAGGCTTTTGAGTAGATCGATACATCTCGATCCAATACAGTTGCAACAAATACAATACAAATGACAGCAATGGCATCAATAGGCAGGCAAGCAATCACCGAGTGTACATCCATTATATTCATGATCAGCCTTCCTCTCCAAACTCTTTCGTGAATCTCTCGTGCACCTCAAGGTCAGCTTTGCTCACAGTCGGCCTCTGTCTTGCCAGTATCTTGTCGAAATCCATTTTCGTGATGGGAGGCAGAGTTATCTTTGAAGCAAGTCCTTTTGCAGCAAGGCCATGCATAGTTGTCTGCACAGCGCCAGGTTGCTTCGGTTCACATTGCATCCACATATCATCACGAGTCTTTACGAAATACATGGCGGCTTGGGTTTTTCGGACAGGTTCAAAGAGGACATCCTTAACACAGACAGCAATATCTGAACCAGAAAAATCTTCTGTTTTAGGAGCCAGACTTTCGAAGTCACTTTCAGTCAAATTGTGAGGTGTATCACCTAAATGCACTTTGAGCATATGCTGCCGTGCCTTCAAATCTGGAAGGGGAATATATATGCACCTGTCAAACCGCCGCCGAATGGCCTGATCCAGAGCGTAGGGTGTATTTGTCGCTGCTAGAACGAGAACTTTGTCATCATTGTGTCCGACACCCTGCATCTGCACTAGAACTTCTGTTTTGATTCATCGGGAAGCTTCACTCTCATTGTCTTCTCCACGCTGACCACCTAAGGAATCTATTTCATCGATGAAGATGATAGAAGGTGCACTGTCACGAGCCATTTGGAAAAGATTAGAAACTAACTTTTCACTTTCACCCATCCACTTTGAAACCAAGTCTGAAGAAGATATATTGAAAAAAGTAGAGTCGGCTTCATTGGCAATAGCCTTGGCCAAGTGTGATTTCCCTGTTCCGGGTGGACCGTACAGAAGAAAAAGCCCGCCATGGCCTCCTCTTGCCAGCAAAAAACTGTGGGAATTTAACCGGCAACATAACCGCCTCCTGCAGCGCCTGCTTAGCACTCTCCAGCCCCGCCATGTTGTTCCACTTCACATTCGGCTTCTCCCAAATAATCGCCGAGTTCAGCCCTGCCCTCAGCTTCTCCTCCTCCGGATCCTAATCATCGCCGTATATTGTCAATTTGTGAAATGTTGAGAAGTACTAAAATCTGTTTCTACAAATTAAGTTCTGTTTTGACTGCTTTTCGGCTTAGAGTTAAAGTACCAACAGATCTTTTGTACCCATAATAACTTTTTTTTGATTAAGAAGAAACTTGTGTGCGAACTTTTTTTTGATAAAACATAACTTTTGTACCCAAAATAATTTTTTTTTTCCCAAACATTGATTTCAAAAAAGAAAAATACATTTAGGTCAAACTCAACTGAGAATATTGTTACCTGATCAGCGGCGGAAGCTGGCTTGGGTTTTCTGAGTTGGAGCAAGCTATGTATATCTCTAAAGTAAGGCTGTACATTAATGCTTGAAGGGCTTTGTAGGATACATCAAAGACATAAAAAAGGCCGGTCACGCTCAAAATCACCCTGTGGAACAGTAATTGTCAAGTCCTACCCCTTACAATCTTTACTTATATATGCTTATGATGTAATATTTGTGACCACTATGATTTGGTCTACTGTTAGCTGCATTACGTACATTTATGATAATCTCTATGTCTCCCTCCCTCCTATAATGTTTCATTTAAGTTGTTGATTTTTCCCTCTGTCAACCGTTTCTGTATCCTATTCTTTTGGACAGCATTTCCGGGTCCCATGTCCATTCTTGCCGTTGTATGCATGTCTGTGTCTGTTAATTAGTTCACACACCCCACAACTGAAGCACACAAAACATGCCCAACACAAAATTATAAAATGCAAAACATATCAATCTGAAGCTGGCTTTTGAAATGCTAAATCACAGGAATTGTTGAAATTGGTTCTCTAAATTGTGGAAATAAGAATTGTGTAATACCTAAACTGGTTACTTTTAGGCGAAGCATAAAATATAATGACCCAAAAGATGAGGGACGGGAAAGGTTTTTTTTTTTGACCAATTGCTCACAGTTTGCTTAGTATATCCATTTTGACTTCTTATCATTTTCTATGACTCATCGGCAACTTGTTGCAGAGTTCATATGACTTTCGTGCCAACTTGCTCTTTTCTCAGTTGGCTGACAGTTTGAACAGCCAACCTTGGCCTGGTCTACTTTTCATTTCCCTCAAGTTCGATTGAGTGTAGGAGACACTTTAAAGGTGTGTGCTTAGGTCTCACCTTAGGGGCATCTTCATAGGGTCCAAGTAGTTTCAATTTTAATTCCGGCTTCCCGTAACAATTTTTCCTTGATTGAATTAGAAATTAAAAGGTCTTGGATTCATATGATCTAATCAACAGGGAAAGCAAGTCCATTTACTAATGGATGGAACTTGTAGAGCATTTGGAGGATCGAACACTCAAATAGGGGTCCGAATGCAGAATGTTTAAACTTTTTAAATACACATTATCGTGGAGTTACCCTTACTGGATTCCTCATCAATTTCAATACTATTTCCTTCAAGAGTTACAAAAGTGAACGCTGAAGTAACAAAAGATATAGCATGTCTACATAAAAAATGCTTTGAAAGAAAAATAATAGAAAAATTACCACGTGCAACGCACGTGGAATTCCACTAGTTTATTAAAATGACCAGGCCTCACATGACCATTATTTGGAATAAACTTGATCGTAAGCCCACTGGGAACCATGTTAACCCCAGAATTTGACCGGAATATTGGTTTTCCGACAATTCAAAAGGTCCAGCAAAGTTCCGATCACCGCCAGAATTGGATCGGAGAGTCGGTTCCTAGAAAGAATCAAAGGGTTAAGATTTTCCCATGACGATTTTTCTTTGACAAAATCGTTGCAAAAATCTCCAGTTAATAAATTACCATCTAGGTTCAAATTAATCAGCTGCGAAAGATTAGTCAAACCTACCGGCATTCCGCCTGAAAATTTATTGTAACTTGCCATGAACACAACTAATCTCGCCCAAGAGGAAACCGGAAACCCCACTTGGAATCTGACCTGAAAACTTGTTATCACAGATCATCAATCTTGATAAATTCACTACAACAAATCTGACTTTTGGCGACAAGAATTGGCGACACACCCAAAAATACGTCGCCGTTGGGTATGTATTGGCGACACACTTTGATGTCGCCAATAATTTTCACATTCGGCGACAAGGATTGGCGACACAACAAAAATGTGTCGTCGTTGGATATGTATTGGCGACACATTTTGATGTCGCCAAAAGTCTTCACATTCGGCGACGCGAGGTGTGTCGCCGTTGGATATATATGTATTGGCGACACACTTTGATATCGCCAACAGTTTTCACATTCGGCGACACAAATCGCGTCGCCGAAGGGCAAATTTTTTGGCTGGATATTTGGTGCCAACAATCTTCGCAATTGGCGACGCGAAGTGTGTCGCCGTTGGGTATGAAGTTTTTCATCGGTACGAAAATTCATTATTAGAATGATATGTTATGTTCGATCAAATAAGTAACGATAAGAGATTTACTTCATTTTTTATAGGAAGGATTTGATCCCTCTTATGTAAAAGATTGACGGTTCCGATTTTAAAAAATAGTTCAAGTGGCTCTCGAGTTATGCACTATAGGATTTTAATGCCTCTGGAACTACCGAATATGTTACGATCATGTAGTTTCCGAGATCAGTTATCACCGATTTTGACGAGAATGATATAATTGATAAGACATTAAATCCTAATGGTGTAGATTGATCATTCGAAAAAATGAGCCAGCAACTACGTACCATTAGAATCTATACATTCAATTTACTTATTTCTAAACCAATGTCTTATAATATAGTCTAATGTACAGTAGCCAGATGACTGCAGCACAATCACGACGATCGATATCGTTCATTTTGTTGTGGTTAGTATTTTAATCATTCTCGTAAATTTTTAGGTCTATCAGGTTATGAAAGCCCCTTCATCGGGATGTAGATTCATTATTAGAATAATATTTTACATCCGATCAAGTATGTAATGATAAGAGATTTACTTCATTCTTGGCAGAAATGGTTTAATCCTTCTTATTTATAAGATAGACCGTTCTGATTTAAAAAAATAGTTCAAGAGGCCCTCAAGTTGTACACTGTAGGACTTTAATGCCTTAGGAACCACCAAATGTGTTATGATCATATAGTTGCTGACATCTGATTATGACCAATTTTGGCGAGAATGATATAATTGATAAGACGTTAAATCCCAAAGGTTTAGATCGATCATTTAAAAAAATAGCTGACCACTACCTTTAAAAGATATACATTGAATTTATTTATTTCTGAACCAAGGTCTTGTACGTGCTAATCATTCTTGTAAAATTTTGGATCTATCGGACCGACCCGACCTGACCCGAAGGGTTTCGGGCGGGGTCGAACATGTGGTTCGAACGGGTGCGGGTTCAGTTTCTGTTAAAAATTAATTTTCGGTTCGGGGTCCGGGTTGGTGCGTTCTTTACCCGTGGGGTCGGACCCGACCCAACCCGACCAATCAGAAGGCTAAACTCTACAAACCCGACCCGACGTAAAGAATCGGACTCGCGGACGGTTCTTACCCCTGTTCGGTTCAGTCTGCGGGCCTAAAATATTGTTACCCGACATGGTCGGGTCGGGTTCGGGTTTCGGGCCAAAACCGACCCGCTCGACCCGTGCACAACCCTAGTTTAAAGGTTCAAAATCACGTTTGATTCAACTTTAATTGTTATTTTAATGTTAAATATATACTATATATATTAGATATTCCGAATATATAACGAAAAGTGTGTGTAGTGCAGTTGGTTGGAGCCTTGCGCGCAAAGGCTTGTGTAGTTGGATGACCCGGGTTCGAAACCCAGGAGGAGCAAGAAAATTGTATTTTTTCATCAAGTAACATTTCGACGACGCAACAACTGGTGTCGCCAATAGGCTACCTTTTGGCGACGCAAAACACGTCGGCAAAGGTGTAATACGTTTCCCATATCAACCATACTTTTGCCGACGCAAGGCATGTCGCCAAATCTATTGCCTTTTGGCGACGAAGGTGTTCGTGTCGGTAAATACTATTGCCGACATAGCAACGCCGACGACATGCCGACGCAAGGACTTGCGTCGCCAAAACCCTTTGCCGACGCAAATAAGCCTTTGCCAACATACTATTGTGCGTCGCCAAAACCGAATTTTGTTGTAGTGATTTCAAGCCAATTCACTCGGAGGATTACCCGTAAAGGAACGTTACTTGTCATCAAACTTGACAAGTTGAACAGCGTGCAAATACCGGCCGGAATCTCACCGGAAAGCTATTGTTGTAGAGCTGAAGCGTTCGCAAAGTGATGCGATTTGCCAGCGATTCGGGCACTTCTCCGGCGAGATTCTTTGAAAAAGCCACAACCCCGGTTTTATAGTCTCCGGCAGGGAGACTAGCATTAAGGAACGAAGAGACCCATACGGAATACAAATCAGCTGATATGCATGCGATTTTTCCTCCCACCAATACATTTGAGTGTAACGGTTTTGGCCTTATGTATCGGCCATATTACTTTATGTAGGGGCCAATTTTTAAATCCTTGTAGGACTCTTCTTTTGCACTACCACTGCGATGTTGGGATTATTTCCCCTAAACAATCCCATACGCAAACGGAAGCGTAATTGAAAAAATTAAACACGCAATAAACAAGGCACAAAGAGAACAAGTGGTTCTCCAAACTCAGATACGTCCACGGGAGAGAAATTTCCACTATCACCAATATTTACAAAGGGTTTACAAAGAGATTCAACGATTTCACAAACACCCTATTCAACAAACTATAACCAAAGTAGAAAGGTCTTACCCAAAACCCTCCAACACTGCTGGAAATAAAAGCCCGAAACTGAGATCAAAACAGCCCCAAAGTCGTCAACAAGCTGCCACAAATTTGCTTCAGTTGAGAGGACCAATGGCTGCCCTATAGCTTTCCCTTGTCCACCGAATACACACTTGCACACTGATGCACTCTCTTTTCTCTTCTCCACCGAGAACACAAAGACACACGGTGCACCTCTCTCACTCTCTGGTTTCGGCAGCTTCTTGCCAGGAGACAAAAAACTAGGGCTGTTTGCGCTCCAGTTCAGTTCGGATTCCTAGGAATTCGAGAACCGAACCGCTAGTCACTGTTTTTTGAAATTGAAATCTATGTCCGGACCAAAAATCCTCCGGTTTGGTTCCAATTCAATCTGTGACTCACTGATCGGTTACGGTTTTGTCTACGGATTTTGTTACGTAAGTAAGCACAAATTAAACACTAGCATATAATCATATATCACGCAGACTAAAGCATTACAGTACGTTCATTGCTGCATTACAGTTCCAGAATAGAGCATACACCAAATGAAAGCAAACACCAAATGAAAACAATACATGCAGTTCTAGTCTTCCAGACGTTCATTAAAACCAAAGAACAAAAAAAAATTTAGGGGAAATGATTTTGTCATTCTCTTTTTTGTTAACGCCACTTCTCTGCAAGTGTATTTTTGGTGCAAAAATACACTTGCAGAGGAGTGGTGTTAATAAAAAAGGGAGTGGCAAAATCAACAGCCAAAATTTATGTAGACTTACTCTTTTGAAGAATCAGATCTAGGAAATAGGGTTACTGATACTGACTAACTATGATTTACCATTATTAAGTAAAATACTAAAATTGGTATACAAAATTTTATTAATTTATTTATAGGTGAAAATTATTTATGTATATATATATATATATATATACACAGTCCGGATCAGGTCAGAGATCCCTGACCTGATTCCGGTCCGCACCTCCCCTTTTCCGATCGAATTTCGATGGTCCGAGCTGCTCAATGTGATCAAAACGTGATTTTAAGGGTAACTGTGAGAAATTGGCAAAAAAAATGATCAGGAAGGGTTTCATCCGAACAGTTTTTTATTGAACGGTTCAGTGAAAAACTGCACAAATCAAGCCCTTCCCGGTGTTTTTTTTTTGCCGATTTTTCGCGAGTACCCTTTAAAATCATGTTCTGAACACATTGAGCGGCTCAGCTTATCGAAATTCGATCGGAAAATGGGAGGTGCTGACGGTGCGGACCGTAAGAGGTGTGGACTTGATCGGGACTGATATACATATTTATATATATATATATAAGTATATATTTATAATAAATTGTCACGGTCCGGTTCAGTTAATTCACGGTTTCGTAATAAAAATCCATGGACCGAATCGCGAGTCACTGTTTTTTTATTTTCAATCCGTTTCTTGACCATTAATCCACGGATAAAATCCAAAAAATACGAATTGGTTCGGTCCGGACTGATTTCACGGTTCACCGAATTTTTTGCATAGCCCTAAAAAAACCCTTGTTGGCTTCCAAAAGAAGCTTTACCCACAAAGTCATGTGCCAACCATGTGCCAAATAAATGTAGAAACTTCCACAAAAACACTAGCCCACAAATTTATCTTTTTGGGCCAAACACTATTGGGCTATTTTCATAGGGAAAAAACCAACATGCAACACGTGGCATACGTCATGGCAAGAAATAAATAGCTGTAAGGAAATTCGATTATCTATCAAGAAAGTGATACAATAGTACTACAGATCATTTATTATAACCAAAACAATATGGCAAAATCCGAACAGTCTTAAAAGTTCAAATTGTCGAGGTTCAAAGGCAATAAACTTCGGCACTGAGTGAATGGCTGTGGCCGTGGAGTCGATGTCTCAAATAAAAGTAATGCCTCTCGGAAACAAATAATTGGATAGCGAAGAATCCGAAGTCGTCCGATAGTACACATGAGTTCTACGATACTTTCCTTAGATTCGTGCATGCATGTCAAATGACCCCGAACACGTCTATGCCTCCAATCAAGTTTACGATATACTCTGCCGGCACTTCTTGTCACATAATAGTACAAACGTTGCTGGTACAAAAGATCTTGGCTGCGTTCAATGCAAAGTCAAGCGCGTTCAACGCTACTTCAACCGCTCTGGGCCCAAGATGCCCCCATTGCTGAAAATATAATCACATAAGCATTACGAACACACAATACCGCAAGAAATTGCAACCATGAATATGAAGCTAGCTTGAGACAAATTTTTTTTGAAAACTACACCAGCGGGAATTTCACAAATGAACGTATTATAATGTGCATGCAGGAAACTAACAATTTGGACAACTTCTCTAGCGAAGATGAGGTTTTTTTTTTTTTAATCAGCAAAGAAAGTTTCCATATCAAGATGAGTTTCAAATTCATCAAGACTGCCTCTTTGTGTTTATTGATTGTGTCGAACCGAACGTTATTGTCGGTGTGGCTTGAGGCTTGCGTTTAAGATTGACATAAGATCGCCTCTTTGTGTTTGTTGATTATCGTTAGTATTGGGTCTAGTTGTAGATCATTTTCTCTGTTTTTTGATGGAAATTGTAAGTACCAGATGTCTTTTTATTGAATGCAATATTTGACTCTGATAAAATAAATAAATAAATTCATCAAGACCATTGTACCCTTCAGATTGCAGCTCTCTCCATCGTTCAATTATCAAAGCAATTTCTCACAGTCGACACGATTGAGTTGGCATTGTCGTTTCATTCAAGTAGCCACCAACTTCAATAATCAGAGTTCCACTCCAAAACGCATTATTTTTTTATGAGAAAAAAAGAGTTTTTTTTATTTTATTATTTTATTGGTACGGTTACATACCGTACTAATGAAAGGAAAACGGCATAAGATTTCATCTAGTATGACACTGAAGGGTTATCTATTGACTGCTGATTTTGCCATTTCCTTTTTTGTTAACGTCACTCCCCTGTAAATATATTTTTGATGAAAAATTACACTTGCAGGGGAGTGGCGTTAACAAAAAAAGGGAGTGACAAAATCATTTTCCTATCTATTTAATTGGCGAAGATAATTTATGTAAAACTCCAAGAAAAAAAAAAAGGTAAAGTAGGTAGTATATGACAAGAGCGCCCGTGGAAAATATGTGCGTCATTGTTAAACTAAATTAGAGACTAAGGCCTCGTTCGCCAAAGGGAAAAAATACTTTAATTATTTTTTGAATTAAAGGTGATGTATTGTGAGAGAATGATCATCCATTTCGTAAAACAAAAAATAAGTACTTAAAAAATAAGAGCCTTAGTGGCACGGGACCCAAATTTTACTATTTTAGTTACTTGACACCAACCCTTAGGCTCCTTTTACTATTTACATATGATAGTTGTTGTTGCAATACCCGGAATGGTACCCGGAATCATACCTGCGCGGTATTGTACATTGGTACCGTATTCGGAACGTTGGTACAAGTGTACAACGTAATCTTCTGGGCCTAAGCCGAATTACAAGCCGAAAAGGAAAAACAACCAGCGAGTTGGCAAAAGGTACTCACCGGTTTGGGTCGTTCATAAGGAACAACAGCATTTGTTGTGGATGTTGGTTCTTCAGTAATGGTAACAGATGAGCTTGGCTGAAACAAAACACAAACAAACAACCACATGAAGGCCACCATCTCTGAACAGAAGCTATACTTATACATTGACCTAATGAAATAAAAAAGTTGATAGATCTACAAATTCATTATTTGCACTTCCAGTAATGAGTATTCCTGGCAGCGAAAAATTACTCCTGGCCGCGGAGAATTACTCTTGGCTTCGAAGAATTACTCATAGCCACAAATAATTACTCACAGCCGCAGAGAATTACTCTTGGCCGCGAAGAATTACTCACGGCCACGAGGAATTACTCTTGGCCGCAGAGAATTACACTTGGCCCCTAATAATTACTCCTGGCCGCAGAGAATTACGTACTCTTGGCCTCGAAGAATTACTCACAGCCGCAAATAATTACTCTTGGCCGGGAAGAATTACTCACGGCCACGAGGAATTACTCTTGGCCGCAGAGAATTACACTTGGCTACTAATAATTACTCCTGGCTGCGAAGAATTACTCCTGGCCGCAGATAATTAGTCATTGCCGCAGAGAATTACTCTTGGCCGCAAATAATTATACTTGGCCGCGAAGATTTACTCATGGCCGCGAAGAATTAGATAATCATTACAAAAATAAAATAAAAAATAAAGGTTCGGACTTTCTAAATGGAGCATTAGATATGTGTTTTAATTTCTGGAAAGTATTTGAGTAGTCCAGAAATACTCTGTGGTATCAATATATTTGCGTTTTATTTTCTCTAAAGTGGTCACTTGAGTATTTGAACCTACAAAATTGAAAAATTGCTTAAAATGTCCATCGATTTTACTGGTTTTTGACATTCTTAACACCGTAAAATATCTTAAATTTATATTAAGTACCCACCAAAGTTACAAAATTGTCCCTTTATCTATCAAACTCGACAACGTGTCAGGGACTTCAGTTATAGTTAAGTTAATCCCATTGTCTTAAATTTTGGCTCCGCCCGTGCTTCTACTTTCGTCACGAAAGGGCTATTTTTGTCACATACATATGTTTGTTACGTGATTTGCTGGTAGTATCATGTGAACAATGCCATGGGATACTCAGGCAGTATTGAATAATTAACAATTAATTCTTGCTTCAATTAATTACCTCGTGCTGGTTCGAACAAGTAGCGAACCCTTGCATTCTCTTGGCTTCCAACAAGGCATAGTTATCCAAGAACTGGGAATGGTCATGGCTAAAGTGGTCGCGTTGGAAACAGTTTGAACATACGCAAAACAAGTCGTTGCCATTGTCAAAGCATACGGAGCAAGTGAAATACATGCCCGGGATGAACTCATCACACCCGCCACAAAAAGGCCTCCCACTTTTGATTATGTAGTAAAGAGCCATAACTTCCATGAATTCTAGGGTTCCATTGTTGTCGTTGTCGAGCTCTTTGAAAAATTGGCTACTGCCCATTTTTACGTGGCCTTTGTCCAACATAAACCCTAGAAATTCATGGAGACTCACTTTCCCATCGTTATTCTTGTCGAGCAATTCGAAAAAATCCCATGCCGCTGTTTTTATGTCCGATGAGCTTTTTTCGTAGTAGACTTTGGCAGTCTTGACCAAATCCTCCATCGTGGCCTAAAACAAAAATAGAGAAGCACAATTCAATGTAGAAACATCCAATCCAAAAGCTTAAGCTATTAGGTGGAGAGGTTTTAACTTGTATATGAAGTGATTACCCATTTCATACGCAATAAGCAAGCAATGTGAGATTTGAGATTTTATGTGTCTTAATATCCCCATCATTTGCAATGTGTTTTGAGGTCTGTTGCGTGTAATCTCTCAAACCAAATGAGACAGACGGCTGGAGTTTATTTTACACTTTGGTGAGATTATACATCGATGGTGTTTTGATTAACGAGGGCAATCAAAATTTAACAAAACAATGGATACGTACGTGACTCCTTATTATGTGTGCAGTCCAATCCAAAACAAACAGCTCTTACGAATTGGTCTTGATATTATTGAAATGCTGCAAATTTAATTCAGTTTATGTGGTGTGGACTAAATTATTGGTTCGTTGTTCTCGTTTATCTTTTTTGAATATTTTTTTTCTCAGTAAAAATAGATTTTAGTAACTCATAACATGAAGTATAGAGGGGCTTGATTATACCGGCTTAACAACCCAAAGACCCTCTTCTCCTAACCACATGGAGGAAACTGATTCAGGTCCAACAGGTTGAGCCCACATGGAGGAAACTGATTCAGGTCCAACAGGTTGAGCCCAAATCAGAAAGAAAATCCTTAAAAAAATCCAAAACAACACCTAAGACCCTAATTCTATTCTAACAGCTTCAACCACGACACCCGCCGCCGCCTCCGCAACCCACCGCCGTCCAAGAACCCACAGCCACAGGCCACTGCCATCAACAGCCACCGAAGCCGAAAAAATGGCGATGCACGCTCGCGCCCTCCACCAAAACAAACCGAGCACCGGACGACCGTGAGCTGCCAAAGCTCCTCCACCACCGAACTCCTAACTGCCGAAACTTGCTGCCGATGCCAGCCTGTGGGGCTCTGATCAATATGGTCCAATCCTTGACTCTGGGGTTTGGATCTCGTTCTCCATCTTCCTCGATCCTGCAAAACGAAGCACGACTAAAGACCACACCGGAGGTTCTCCGGGATGGCCCTCCGGTGCAAGAATCAGAACACTTGCAAAGATAGGAGGAAAGATCAAGAGCTAGGGTTTTAGGGTTGTGTTTTGACGTACCTCTTTCAGGAGGCATAACAGTGTATTTATAGGGAACGTCCAGCTTGATCTCCAAGATCGTACGCATGCCTGCCACGTGTCGGCTGACGTACCCTCTACGTCACCTTTTAGGGTTTCGTAACCGGTTGGCGAGTAAGCTGGCCTCTTCACGTGGTACCATCAACCTGGTAACCGCCCTGCTGACATCACTATCGTCATCATGGCCACGGTGGCACTCCCATGTGAATGAGAAAGGATCATGGCCCCCACATCCGTTCAAAGCCGAATGTGAGCCGACAGTCAAAGAGTCGGCTAGCCGAGAAGATGTTGGCCGTGAAAGATATCAGGAGGAAACGTTCATCCCTCGGTAAGCCGAGGCGGGTAGATATCTCTTTGGGTCAAATTGGACCGTGGGTAAGCCGAGGCTCCGTCGGCGTCACGGTGGGGGAGTTAAGACCGTCGATACGCCGAGGCGCTGTTAGCCTTGCCTCGGAGTAAAAATGGACCGTTGGTCCTGCGGCTCGGTATTACGCTCGGTGCAGCCCGAGCCATCTGACTCGGCCTGCTACAATAGCCCCTCAATTCCTGCCAAGGCTCTTCAGTCGGTAGGGATTGACTCTAGTCTCAACGAGCCCCAGCCCCAGCCGAGGGTCTTCCTTGGACGCTTGCAACGGTAAGATCCGAGCCCCAATGGTAGCTTGACATATGTCAAATGATGAAAGGCCGTGTCAGTTGAAAGGACGCTCTGGCAGACGAAGGGACGTTTCTAGTACGCACGGGAAACGGAGATGGCCACGTGTCCAGCTCTCAATGGTCAGCGGTTCGGCGTAGTTATGATTGCGCAGGAAACTCGAGATTTCAACCGCTCTTATAAATAGCAGAGGGAGAGGAGAGAGAAACCTCTTCTGCATTTTCTCTCTCTAGAATCCAGAGCTCCTCTCTCTTCAGCCACGCTCCAGATTTCGATCTCGCTCCAGATCTTTAAATTCCAGGCCTGGTTCGTTGCAAATCTTCAAGTAAGTGGTCGATCTACTTCCTTTGTTGTTTTTCTCAACTTTTTATGCACTTTTCTGGGTTTTTTGGGGCGATTTGGGGGTATTTTGCTCTGTAGGAATAGTGAAAACCCTAGGGATGAACAGTGTGTTCATCCCAAAACTCAACCTGTTCTTCCGAGCCTCTAAAGGGATGCTGAAGACTCGCCGAGACTTATGTCTCAATAGCTTAGGTGGCCGAGTGTTGATCATCTCGACGTTGTTGCCGAACGTTGCCTTCTCTTCGGAGAGTGCCGAACCAAACCGAGGACTTAGAAAGTGACTCGTGAGCCAGTAGCATAGTCCGAACCTTTTTATTTTTTCCTTTGCCGACGCGAATGTCTAGCCTTCTCATTTCCTTTGTTTCCTTTTCTTCTTAGGTCTGGCTCACGAGGTCATCAACATTTCTTCAGATTCGGATCACTCAGAAAACGAATCCGAGCGCCGACTCATCTACATTCTGCTAGAACGTCGTAGGAACCTTGGCCGAGGCGCACCTTCCGTATCTTCGAGGATGTCTGCTACCTCTCCAGCATCCGGCGACTCAAACGCCGAGATGGATTTTGAATACGATGCTGATGACCATGCCACCGATCCCGAGATCGTCCTTACTCCCGAGACCGAGTCAGAGGCCGAGCCTAGGAGGGGTAACGAGGCCGAGTCACGGTTTGAGTCTGGAAACCAGGCTTCTACCTCGGCGCCGAGCGACGCAGATATCCTTGACAAAGGGGTCCTGTGCCCCTACGCCCATTATTTCTCTGGGAGCGCCGGAGAGTACGAGGCTTTCTGCCAGAAGTACCATATCCCGAGCGACGTGTACATTCACCGAGTGAGGAGCGACGCAATTAAGGACCAGAGGGAAGATAGGCCAGAGCACGTCACCGTGCCTCTTATGGCCATAACCGAGGCTGGTCTTAGGTTCCTCTTCCATCCCTTTCTTAGGGAAATTTTATGGAAGTTCGGCCTATGCCCACACCAACTAGCGATCAACAGCTACCGGATAATCATGTCCGTAGTTGCAATGGTCGAACTTCATGGGATTGACTTTAAGCCGACCGACCTTTTCCACACCTATACCATGTCTCGGCATGGAAAATTCAAGCGTCGATTTCTCACCACTCGCCCGAAGAAAGAGTCTCTGATAGAGGGTCTTTCTGACACGGACAAGTGGGCCAACCTGTTCCTGGAAGTCCGAGGGAACTTTGAGTTCGGCGGGACTAACCGTCGGAATCCCATTCCGAGGTTTATTGACAACAGAGGTTTGGTGATCCCCATTTTACTCATTTTTTATCTGTTCTTTCTTTTCTTGATTGCCGAGGCTTAATAATTCACTTCCTGTTTTTTGCCTTCTTCTTTTGCAGAGCTTGGTCCAATATCCAAGACCCAAAATACGCAGGCACGGGAGAAGGCTTGCGAGGAAATATTAGCTCAGGCCTGTCGACACGCCACAACACTTTTGGACTACGATCCCTCGTACAAAGGTGTGTTGAAGAAGAAGGAGAAGAAAAAGGACGGTGAGCCGAGCGACCTGACAAAGCAGAAGAAGTCGAGCAAGCCGAGGCAGGGTGCGAAGGAGAAGGGGGCACCGACCGATACCGAGGGTCCACGCCAAAAACGCCAGAAAGGGGTGAGGCTGCCGAAGATCGGGTTTTCCGCCGAGGAGTGGTTAACACCGCTGGGCCGAGAGGACATCTTTGAACCGACGGGTCCAGCCTTCAACGCTCCCCTCCAGATTCACGAACCGACAGCCGAGGAGATGTCGAGGAGGAATATCCCGAGGCCAACCATCCCCACCAAATCCGCGAACCCAAGGCGGAGCCGGAACGCTCCGGATCAACAACAACAGAGGGAGAAGAAGCAAAGGCTCTCGGAGGATGTTCCTCCGCCAAGTGCTTCTCAACCCGTCCCTTCTGAGACTCGCCGACCCTCTCTTCCAAAAGATTTGGGTCGGCATGCCGAAAGCCGCGTCGATCTGACGGGCGGTTCTGCCGAGGGTGAAGTCCATCGCCCATTCAGCCCCTCCTACACCATGGCCGACGGGAGGGTGCTACTTCTGAAGGACTCCGTAAAGGAGGAGCCGAACCTGGCGGTCACCCTGCTGAGGGGGTTGGCCCTTCCAAGAGATTATGGTCAAGTTCCCACCGAGCTGCTTCCTGGACTCGGCGAGATGTGTTCTCATCTCGTGCAAGTATCGTCTCCAGATTTTAAGTTGTGATTTTTGTATTTCAATTTCTATTCCACGTTTCTGACTTATCTCTTTTTCAGGCTGGCCAGGCTGCTTTGAAGGCTTATGACAAAGCAGCCAAGGTCTCTGCCGAGCGTGAACGCTATAGGACTGATCGAGACAATTTTCGAGCTAAGTTCAAGATCTCGGAGACGCAGCTCCAGGAGACCGATGCCGAGGTAGAGAGGCTGAAGAAGGAGCTCGCCGAGGCCAAAACTGCTGCTTCTTTCGCCGAGGCTGAGGTGGAGAAGATGAAGAAAGAAGAAAAGGAGAAGCTACGGCAAGCCGATGCTAAGGGCTATGAGGCCGGAATCAAAAGAGCTGCCCTGGAATATACTCAGACGGCCCATCAGATGGTGAATGATGAGCTGGAGGCTCGGCTCCCGGACTTCTACAAGCTCGGGTATGCTGCAGGTGCCGAAGCCATGGTTGGGGTCATGGTCGTTGAGGCCGACTCTGGGTTTCTCAAACAACTTCCCCAGCCTGTGATTCCTGATCTGGAGCTGCCATACACCGAGGAGGAGTGTGCTCCCCTTCCTCCCGAAGAAGACGAAGACGAAGAGATGGCAGACGCCGAGGCTTCCGGGCTGGAGAAGCCCACCGAGGGAGGAGAGAAGCAAGATCTAGCCGAAGGCGAGGATGGAGCTGCTACCACTCTTAACCTTTTGACTTAGCTTCTCCATTAATTCTGTTTTTTGTCAAGTACTTCTGAACTTTATTGAATTTTGTTTGTAATAGTTTGAAGGGAGCATGGTACCGAACGATTTACCACATCGTGCCTTCCTACTTAGGACTTTATAATATGCTAAGTTTTCAAATGCCTTAGAATTTTTTTGCATGTGTTTGCTTGTCCAAATGTTTGAATATTTCTTCATGCCTTAGAAATATTTTTGTGATGATGTCGCCGAGGGTTTCAAGAGACCCTTTGCTTAGCTTATTTACTTGTTTATCAGCCCCTGTTTTGGTGTTAGGCTCGGCTCAAATGCCAGGCTCATACCAAAATAGAAACTAAGTAAAACGCTTAATGTGGCTATTTTGTTCAAGTCAAATAATGAACTTAGCCGAACACAAATAAACCAGGAGGTTTAATGGTTTTGCCGAACGTCAAATCGTCCGAGGCAAGTGAAATTCGTGGATTCTGGATCCGATGGCTTAATAGCCGAACTGTATGACCGAAGTCGATTCAAATAAGAATGAGAGTATAATAAAGTAGGACTTGTGCCTTGGGTAATATCAACTCTGATTCAAGTAAAATGTGCTCAACACTTGTTACAAGATTTGAAATTAAAAACTGATAGAGGCCGAGACAAGCTCAAGTCGAGTGATTCCTTAAAGATAGGCCTTCCTGAGGTTGAGAGCATTCCAAGGGTTCTGAATTTCTTTTCCATCTTTGTCTTCAAGTTTGTAAGAGCCATTGCCGACTTCCTTGATCACTCTATAAGGACCTTCCCAGTTAGGTTTCAACTTTGTTTTCTGACTGGCTCGGACAACTTTCCTCCAGACCCAATCATCGGTTTTGAACTTCTTAAGCCGAACGTTCCTATCGTAGCCCCGAGCGACCTCTTGCTGATAATTGGCGAGTTTGAGCTGGGCATCATCCCTCTTTTCTTCGGCTAGTATGAGCTCGTTGGCTACTGCTTCGTCATTAGTCTGTGGGTCGAAGGTCTCGGTTCGGAGAGTTGGGAACCGTGACTCGAGTGGGATGACGGCCTCCATGCCGAAGGCCATTGCGAAGGGGGTCTGGCCCGATGAGCGCCGTGGAGTGGAGCGGTAGGCCCAGAGTACTCGGGGCAGTTCCTCGGCCCATCTTCCTCTTTTGGAGTCCAGACGACGTTTGATATCAGCACAGACAGTCTTGTTGGTGGCCTCGGCCTGACCGTTGCCTTGGGGGTATGAAGGAGTGGAGTTAAAGAATCGAATTCCAAACTCCTCGCAAAGTCCTGTCAGCTCTTTGCCGACGAATTGAGAACCATTGTCCGAGACAATTGCGTAGGGTACTCCGAACCGCGTGACTATGTTTCTCCAAACGAATCGCCGAACGTCGGCTTCGGTTGTTGTAACGAGTGGCTCAGCTTCCACCCACTTAGAAAAATAGTCTGTTGCTGTTATAAGAAATTTGAATCCTCCAGGGGCTGTAGGAAGTTTCTCGACTATGTCCAAGCCCCATTAGGCAAAAGGCCAAGGGCTGGTGATACGTTTGAGGGCTTGGGCTGGTTGCCTTGGGATAGGAGAAAACAGCTGGCACGGCTTGCATCTCTTGACCACTTCTTCGTAGTCCTTCTTCATTCCCTTCCAGAAATATCCCTGACTTAGAGCTCTTTGACAAAGAGAGCGGCCACCGGAATGGCACCCACAGCTTCCTGAGTGAAGCTCGGCCAGAATCGTAGGAACCTCGGTAGGATGGATGACTCGAAGGTACGGCCCAGTAAAACTCTTTCTGTAAAGTTGGCCGTTTTCAGAGATCCAGTAGTAGGCCGATTTACTTCGAACTCGGTGAGCCTCTTTTTTGTCCGAGGGGAGCGTGTCATGTTTGAGGAAAGCAACAATCTCGTCCATCCAGCTGGGGCCGAGGGCGATGTTAAGAACCTCTGTAGGAGCTTCAAAGCTTGGTTCATCGATTTCGCCGAGGCTAATACTTCTGTACTCGGAGGCTTTGCTCGCCGAAGCCAGGCTTGCGAGAGCATCGGCGTGAGCATTGTATTCCCTGTTAATCTGTTCAATATGGAACCCCTTGAATTGTCGAATGAGTTCCAACGCCGTAGCTTGATACTTTAACATCCTTGGATCCCGAGCCTCGTAGTCTCCAGTTACTTGGTTAACGATCAGTTGTGAATCGCAAAAGACGTGGAGGTCTTCGACTTGTAATTTAGCAGCTGCACGGAGGCCGGCCAACAAAGCTTCATACACGGCTTCGTTGTTTGTTGCTAGGAAGTTGATCGTGATGACACTTTCATGCAATACACCGCAGGGGGTGACGAGAACAACTCCTGCACCCGCGCCGTTACTGTTTGACGCGCCATCTACGTGTAGCTTCCAGACGTCGCCACTAAACAAATTCCAAGTTTTCCGAGCTTCATGTTGCTCCAGCATTCCATAATCTGGCTGAATTAAAGCTTCTTCGTCGGGGCCTCCTGGAGTGAATTCGGCGATGAAGTCGGCCAAAACTTGTGCCTTTATTGCAGTCCGAGGCTCAAAGTGGATGTCGAAATTGGCCAACTCCACTACCCATTGGGAGACTCGGCTTGAAAGATCTGCTTTCCGAAGGAGATTCTTCAGTGGAAATTCGGTGAGGACAATAATTGGATGCTCTTGGAAATAAGGGAGGAGCTTCCGAGCCGCTGTCACGAGAGCAAGAAGAAGTTTTTCCAAGGGCAAGTATCTTGTCTGTGCTGGGAGCAACGTTCGGTTTGTGAAGTATATAGGCTGATCCTCGGCGCCTTCGCGTCGGACCAGTGCCGAACTGACGGCGTGGGGGGAGACGGCAAGGTACATGTACAGGGTCTCGAAAGGCGACGGCTTGACGAGAAGTGGAGCCGAGCTGAGATAGGCTTTGAGTTCAGCAAGTGCCTTGTCACAATCCTCTATCCATTTGAAGCTCCGTCGGCTCTGCTTTTTCAGGGATTGGAAGAAGACGTGGCATTTGTCCGAGGAACGACTGATGAATCTGTTAAGTGCTGCGCCCATGCCTGTCAGCTTTTGTATCTCCCGAGGAGTTGAGGGAGCCTTCAATTGCTGTACCGCCGAGATCTGGTTTGGGTCGGCCTCGATCCCTCTGCGAGTTACAAGGTACCCAAGGAATTTTCCAGAGCCAACACCAAAAGCGCACTTCTCGGCATTGAGACGTAGCTTGAATTTCTTTAGGATTGCGAACACTTCGGCGAGGTGTGCTAGATGGTTTTCAGCTTTGAGACTTTTGACGACCATATCATCGATATAAGCCTCCATGATTTCACCTATGAGTAGGCTGAACAGCAGATAGACCATCCTTTGAAACGTGGCTCCAACGTTTTTGAGGCCGAATGGCATCACAAGATAACAGAAAAGACCCTTAGGTGTAATGAAAGCCGTCTTTTCCATGTCGTCTGGGTCCATTGCTATTTGGTAATAGCCTCTATAGGCATCTATGAAACTTAACCGAGCGTGGCCTGCCGTTGAATCCACCAGTTGGTCAATTTTTGGGAGAGGGAAGCAGTCATTTGGACAAGCGTCGTTCAAATTGGTGTAGTCCACGCAGACCCTCCACTTCCCGTTTTTCTTCTTCACTACCACTGGATTGGCGAGCCAAGTGGGGTACTAAACCTCTTTGATAGCCCCTGCTGCGAGGAGTCTATCTACCTCTTCGTTTACTGCTTCGGCGTGAATGGCTGCCGAACGTCTTGGTTTTTGGATTACTGGCTTTGCGGACTTTGAGACGTTAAGGGAATGCCGAATGAATTGTAGGTCAATGCCAGGCATTTCGTAAGGGGTCCAAGCAAAGACTTCGATATTATCCTTAAGGAACTGGACCAGCTCATCATGCTCGACATCTGTCAAACTGGAACCGAGCATGAAGAACCATGATCCGTCTTCATTGATTGGAATCTTCACAAGGTCTTCAATTGATTTTTGTTCGGCTGGCGCGCCGACGTCTTCAAGGACGGGTTTGTCTGGAACTTCCACCCAACACACCCTTTTAGAGTTTGGCGCCTTTCCCACGGCCGAGACATAACATTGTTTTGCCTGGACTTGATCACCATGCAGGTTTTCTTGTCGGCCTGTGGTTCCAATGTACCGTACCACCTGATGGTAGGTTGAGGCAATGATTTTGATAGAATGAAGCCAATTCCGACCGAGGATTGCATTGTATGGACTTGGAGCATCTACGATAATAAACTCCATGTTGACAGCGACCAAACCCGTGACTACGGGAAGGACAACTTTGCCGAGGGGCCAAACTGGCGTACCACTGAATCCGACGAGAGGAACGGAGCTCGGTATAAGTGATGATTCTGGGATGTTGAGTTCTTTGAAGAGAGACAAGTACATGATCTCGGCCGAGCTCCCCTGATCTACAAGGACCCTTTTAACCGAGTGAGTTGAGATCTGCACTGTCACCACCAAGGCGTCGTTGTGGGGAGTCTGCACACGTTCGAGATCTCTGTCGGTGAATGTGATTGACCAAGGGCGTTCGAACGTCCTAGGCCTCTTGTGAGTTCTGGAGACAAAAAATTTATGCGGATTTTCTGGCCTTGTCGTTTACCGTGCGTCCGGCGTGGGTATTTTCCCGAGGGAAATCTTCTTGTTCAAGGGGAAAACTTCGGGATCCTTGTCGTTCCTTCTAAACGTTCGGCTTTTTCACCGTCCTGAATCGTATGGAATTAAGGCTTGACCATTCTCATTGTCGTGAAACTCAACCGTATCATAACTTTAAGATTGTGAGTATTCGTCACCAGCCGACGAGCTTGAGTAAGTTGTGTAAGGGCTACCTTCCCTTCTTATTTTTCCACCTCTTTGTCCCGCACCACTACCGAGACGCTTGTGAACCGGGGAACGTTGCTGCCCGAAGCGAGCGCTGTCCCCGGCCCGATTGTCCGTTAGTGGTGGGTCCAGGCGGTCATACACCGAGACTCGATGCGGTTCTCCTTCACCGACCGAATGAGGAGGTGGTGGTAAATTCCCTCGCCGTCGCCTTCCCTGAGAGCCCGAGTTGGAGGCAGCCGGGCGTTCGTTCGCTTTGATCCTAGCCATCTCCATTTTGAGTATGGCTACGTCAGCATTGGTTTGCTCCTGCTGCTATTCCAGCATCTGGACGTACGCTAGTGCGTCCTCGCTTAGCCCCACCGGACGCTGAACTGAGGTACTAACGCCTGGAGGGGTAAAGCCAGGAGGATGAGATGGGGAGGCGGTGTGGACGCCTGTGTCTGAAAGGATCAGAGAGGGGTTGAGGGTTTGAAAGGGAGGTGGTGCTCCTCCCATCTTCTAGAGTGGAGAAGCGGTGGAGCTGTAGTGGGAGAGGGTACTTTGTCAAATAATGAAAGGATGGGCAACGGAGGAGCCGCCGTGGATCAGAAAGAAGAGTTTCACGTCGGGTTCACCAAATTGTGGGGCTCTGATCAATATGGTCCAATCTTTGACTCTGGGGTTTGGATCTCGTTCTCCATCTTCCTTGATCCTGCAAAACGAAGCATGACTAAAGACCACACTGGAGGTTCTCCGGTGCAAGAATCAGAACACTTGCAAAGATAGGAGGAAAGATCAAGAGCTAGGGTTTTAGGGTTGTGTTTTGACGTAACTCTTTCAAGAGGCATAACAGTGTATTTATAGGGAACGTCCAGCTTGATCTCCAAGATCGTACGCATGCCTGCCACGTGTCGGCTGACGTACCCTCTACGTCACCTTTTAGGGTTTCGTAACCGTTTGGCGAGTAAGCTGGCCCATTCACGTGGTACCATCAACCTGGTAACCGCCCGGCTGACGTCAGTATCGTTATCATGGCCACGGTGGCACTCCCACGTGAATGAGAAAGGATCATGGCCCCTACATCCGTTCAAAGCTGAATGTGAGCCGACAGTCAAAGAGTTGGCTAGCCGAGAAGATGTTGGCCGTGAAAGATATCAGGAGGAAACGTTTATCCCTCGGTAAGCCGAGGCGGGTAGATATCTCTTTGGGTCAAATTGGACCGTGGGTAAGCCGAGGCTCCGTCGGCGTCACGGTGGGGGAGTTAAGACCGTCGATACGCCGAGGTGCTGTTAGCCTTGCCTCGAAGTAAAAATGGACCGTTGGTCCTGCGGCTCGGTATTATGCTCGGTGCAGCCCGAGCCATCTGACTCGGCCTGCTACACAGCCCACCCACCACAGCTGAAAACCGCCTGCACCACAATCACCACCCCGTGAGCTACTCCCTGACCACCACAGAATCACGCCCACACCACCACCAACAAAAAACCAACCCAAGAACCTGCAAAAACATTCAAAACAAAAAGGAAAAAAACAACACCCAAACCCAATCAACCATCAACCAGCAACCATCCTCCACCATCGACACCAACAGCCACCAACGAAGCACAACCTACATCTCCGACCAAGAACCAAACAACCCGAAGGAGCATCGCCTACGCCTTGACCACAGACATCCCGCCACCGTCAGCTGCCACCGTCACCGACTGGGAAAAAGCCCAGAAAAGGCTTCGCACGCACGCCCCAATCCACCAATCGAACCAGGGCAAAAGGACGAAACCCACAGGGGACCGATCGGCGATTAGCCAGAGATGAGACACCGCCCCATTGTAGCCGCGAAGAGACCCCTCGCCGTTAAGCAGAAACTAGGTCCAACCATGGAGAGACCCATCGGGAATCCAACGCCCAAAACCGGCCCCACCGGCCGCCGCCCTCCTCCTCGCCGTTAAGCCTACACCCTGATCCAACACAGAGAAGAGATCCGATGGGAGAAACGAAAGGCGAAATGGCAGAGCGAAATCGGAAAGGTATTGACCAACGGTGGAGAACAGGAGGGGAAAATAGAAGTTAGGGGAAAGGGATAAGGGTAAGAAAAAAGGGAAGAGGTCCGGGGGAGGCAGGCGGCGCGCCACCCCCCAGACGAGGCTGAAGATGAAAGGTTTCTAAGGATAGGGAGAGAGGGGTTGTTAGATTTCCGTCATATTGTATAGCTCATTATTAATTCATCTCGACAAGACGAATCTACAAAGCGAACAATTACAATCGAAACCAAAAAAGCAGTTCACTAACAATTGTCTTTACTATTGTCTTATCTGAACATGTTGTCATTATATTGTCAGATTCCTCTTGTTAGGACAAATAACTTAGTCCAAATGTGGTATAGTCACCAACCAAGTTGAGATGTGTATTTATAGTACCAATGCAACCTTAGACGACCTCTATCGATATATTCTTATCGAGTTTTAACATTAGTTCATGTTCACTTTCGCTAGAAAAAAATAGTACATCTAGTACTTATCGTGGCGTAAAAACATGTCTTTATTCAATAGAACTTACACGTTTATCGAGACCACCAACCACTCCCGAAGTGATTGAAAGTTTGTTACCCTGCAATCAGAAAGTGTAGCGGAAATTAAATCTTCTTAACAATATGAAAGAAATGTACCGAAGAACTGTACAATTAATGCTGGAGGAAAATTATAATTAACTAGTGATCAATCTTGAGGCACCATTACCCCAATCTCACCTTCCCGCGCGACTACAAATTCATGTGAAATTCTTACGCACCTTAATTGGAGATTATCAAGTGGTCCAAGCCTCACCCCGTGGCGGTGTCCCAATATATTTCTCCACCACATATTTATGTGGTGAAGAAGAGTAACAATGCCCGTAAGCACCCAATAGATTTGTTCCTTAGTTGTGGGCTCAATATAAACGTGTTGAGAAAAATGTGAGGTCAAATTAGCGTGTGTTCATCAAAACCACTAAAAAGGTGAACTCCTTGATGTATGTGAGTGCAAGCTTTCTTTTGAAAGGTAAATTTTTTATTATTAATATTTGAAATGGTTACAAAGACATTAAGAACATGTAAAACGGCATCATATTCCTAAGCTAAGAATAATCTTGTGTCCTGCCCGAAATCCAAATCTTCGATTGGCAAAAAACCAACCAAGGACACCCATTAAGACAAAGTCCACACATATTGGGACAAAACTTATACACCTAAAGAGCAAAACCCATATATAACAACCATTGGGATAAGCCCATAAATCTAATGGGCCATGCCCAAACCTAAAAAAACAAAAATAGAAACCCTAGCTACTGACCACCAAAGATAGATCGGATCTGCTCGCCATCACCCCTGCTCTGCCGAGACCAAACAAACAACCAAACCACCACCAGGAAGCTCTCCAGGTGGTGAGAGACAATATGCTATGTGAGTGCAAACTTGGTGAGAGAAAATGCTATTTTTAACAAGGACGAAGATATAAGTACGGATGGAGAGAATTGTAACGACCCGGATTTTTGCCCTATTTTTTTTATAATGTTAAATTCTTAATTCAATGACTAATTAGATGAAATAATTAAAATACATGATTTCGTGTATAATTGATATTACCCATTTAAATGTATTTGAGATATATACTTTAGATATACATTCATCCATACTCATCTCTTATCATTCCTATCTAAACCCTAACTAGAATCCTATTCAAATTAAGCCTCTACTTCCCTCTCACACTCTACCACCTCCATACTTATCCTCCCACACTCCAACAATTACCCCACTCTTATCTCTACAAAAATCATCCACCCCACTTCATCTTTTATCTCAGCAGAGAGGGAGAGCACCTCTCGGCACCACCACCAAGACCACCCGCCGCCACCCGCACCCCGTACCACCTCCCTCGGTTGCCATCATCACCACCTGCCGAGAACACCAACACAACCACCTCCTCCTTCTCCTGCCACACCTCCTCGGCTCTTCTCCTCCGATCACCACCACCTCCTCCATAGCAGCCATCACCCGCCACCACCGTAAACCACCATAACCGCCACCAACTCTCACGGCAGGCACCTCCTCTCCCCACCACCGGACTTCTCCACCTCCTCCGACCTGTACCCACCACCCCCGGACTGCCGTACCCCACCTCAATCAGTGAGAGAGAGAGTTGTGGCCGTGGGTGTGTGTGCCGTGAGTTTCGTGGGCACACCGCTGCCACGGCCCCGTCGGAATGCCGCCGGACGCCGCCTTGAATTTTCAGAGCCACCACGGCGATCTATGGACACCGTACAACACTTACCCAGGCTCGGAATCGCGTTTGAGGTAGTTTTCCGGAAACCCGTAACTTAATCTGCGTTTTAATGGATTATAGGACTAAAACCTAAAGTTTGCTGAAGGTGGTAACTTGTTTTTAATTAATAATTAATGTTTAGTCCTGTTTTTATTAAATTTCAGACCTGCTACGTTGAATAATTAGTCTTATGCCCTATGAAAATCGTTTAACAATTGTTTGAGTGTGGAATCACTGTTAATAATGAAATGTTGATTGTTACGTGAATTTTTATGCTTGTTGTATATTTCAATTATCATTGTAATTATCTGTATATTGTTCCGACTCTTGATCTATGTGCTAAATTAGACCCTAGAGACATGGGGTGGTATGCGAATAGATTTCACATAGACGATGCTGAGTTAATGGAAAAATGGTAAAGTGTTGAATTGTGAAATGGGTGACCTGTTGGCCCCTGGATTGAAATGGGTTACCTGCGGAGCCCGGTGATGCTATTGTGGTGACCCTAACGTATGGTACTCCATGGGAAGTTCCAAAGGGTAATCGTGCCTTGCAAGGCCAGCAAAGGGGATTGTCCCATGACACGATCATAGTTAGTGGCTTAAGAATGGTGCGACCCTAACGTATGGTACGCCATGGGAAGTTCCAAAGGGTAATCGTGCCCCCTTCTATGGTAGTAAATGAATTCATACGAAGTACATAACCTAGATGAATTCATTTAGGACCCCAGTGCAGGACAAGCAAGGGGGGGATTTTCCATGACACGATCATAGTTAGTGGTTATGGGAGGAAAGGATCTTGTGTAGAAGATCGATCTTAGATTTCACTTAAGTTAATGGATAGTAAGAAGGAGATGATGTGTTACGTTTTTGCTTTTCGTTGAACTGCATATTGTGGTATTGGGTTTTAGGATTTCTACTTTGTGAATTATCACTCAGGATACGTTTGTATCCTGGCAAATCGTTTGCTTCGGCGATCAAATTGCCAGAGCGTGCAGGATTTCACAGTGGAGCAGTTGATACAGGTGGGACCCCTGAAACGGAGTCTGGGCCAACGTTGCTTGGAATTCGTGTCAAAACTAGAGTCGCTCTGGAGTTGCTTTTGTTAAATAAATGTAAATAGATTTTTGAATTATTTTGAAATTGTAATTTTTTATAAGGATAAATAGGGGCTTAGAAGTTTGTAAAATCTAGCATATTTTAAGAGTAATGCGCTCGAAATTCCTCGAAAAATCGGGGCGTAACAAGAATATAAGTATTCGTGTTAAGAAATGTACATGATTGAAAGTGCAAGTGTGTGTGTATATATGTAGGAAAACAGATGTACACAATACATAGACTGTAATCCTGATATGTGAGCTATGCACCCATTTTGTTGTATAACACTTCATAAAATGTTAAGAAACCAACCACAAAACCCAAAAGCAATGCTACATCCCTAGAAAACTTACCCCAAAAAGGGGAATCAATGGTCCAGATTCATTTCAAAGTGGGTCTAGATTCTTGATAGTGGATTTGGACCGTTGATTCCCCTTTTTGGATAATTTCAAGGTAAGTTGGGAGCATGGGTACATAGTATTATCGAACCCAAAAAAACCAATCTCAAACGCCATCCCCCATATATATATATATATATATATAAAACACCATCACCAGGAACTCCCAAACACCACCAGAACCCAAAAATCAAACAAACCACTAACAACATCACAAAAAACCAAAACCAACCTAATAAACCTTTTCCAAACTCATTTGAGAATGTTTGAGAGCAGCCAACTCAAGGGAAAGATTACAATACACACAATTTATTTGGATTTATATAATATGCACCCCCAAAATATTATGAATTATAGATAAAATATTACGAATCGTATTGTTAAAAAGTTACGAATCGTATAAAGGTTATGAGATACACCAAAATATTACAAATCATAATGAAAATGTTACGAAACACACTAAAATATTATGAATGAACCATAAAATAGATGTATATGGTACATCTTTTTAAGGGGTGTGTATTGTAGACTTTCCCAATTTTCTTTTGCAAGTAAAAAAAACAATACCTCCCATGCTTTGGAGTGGAGGAGATCATAGTTGTCCAAGAAGGTGGAGTGTTTGGGGTCGTGGTCGAAGTTGGTAGTACCATAACAAGAAGAACACAGGTTGAAGTTTCCCGTACCAACCCTGTAGCATTCGACGCATACGAAATGGAGGCCCAGCAACAAGGGGGACTTACAGTCGTATCCACCACAGAACACAAACCGATTGCACGTGATCATGTAGAAGAGAGTAACACATTCCTCAAAATCAAGATATCCGCGGTTGTTTCCGTCGAGAAGTCTGAACAAATTCGATGGCACGTGATCGTATCCTTGTTTCCTGATGAAATCCAAGTACTCTTGGGAGCTCACTTTCCCGTCTCCGTTCCCGTCCATTAGGCTCTTGAATTTCTCGAGCGAATGTCGTTGGTCGTCGGACATATTGGCGTAATATGCCATTGCTGCCCCTCGCATCTCCTCCATCTCTCTCTCTCTCTCTCTCTCTCTCTCTCTCTCCAACAAGTATTTGTCTTTTTTATTTAGGGACAGTACCGGGCATATCCTTGTACAACAAGTATAATTTTTGCATGCATTTTTAACATGGCAAGCCTATATATGTAATCTAAAGTAGAGGTGAGTGTGTTGACTTTGTCCACGCGTATTGGTCTCCCAAGTGAGAGGGAGTCTCATTGTCTTAAATAGCGGTAACGGGCTGTGCAGCGATAGCAAAAATATAAATGATATGTAACGTGAATTGATTGTAGCGGTCCTAAATTTTTTTGAAATTATTTTCGGATCCAGAACACATGAAGTGACCGTAGCGGCCACCTAGAAATTCCCAACATATATAAACAAAGTTTTGTTTGCTCATCAACGGTTCTTAAGCATCCAATCACGGGCAGGTCATTATCGAGATAAACCTAACATATTCATATGATTTGGAGGAAACAAATGTTTTGCAATCGGAAAGTGTGGCCATGTTTTATTGATTGAGGCCATTGTTTTGCAATGTGGCAAAATATAATTGATTTGAAGGAGACAAATGTTTACACCGGCGGTGTAAATAATTTATTCTCTATACGTTAATACAAGTGTTGGTCCAATATGAATGCTCAAAATGACGTAACCAAGACCGCTCAAAATTTAAATGGTTACATCAAAAGGTACTATTCCCTCCGTCACATTTTTTTGGGTCTACTTTCGTTATTTGTGTCGTTCTTAAACGTTTATATGTCCCAATCTATAATGTTTTTCATAATTTTCAAAAGGTACTATTGGAAGATTTCGTTACCCAAGAACTACCCGTCATGCTCGTTCGTACAAGCCTCCTTGTTTGACGTATCAGGGAGAAATTTAGACTATTTCGCATTGAAATAGTCTAAATCTCTCATTTTCATTTCGTTAATTTAATTGAAATCGATCGTTTGGCCTCCAATATCATTTTCCACAGCATTAGGTCCTACTTATTTGGTAGCAATGAAGGGCTTCGTAAAGTCTTTGTAAAGTCCACTAAAAGTACAAACAAAATATCCCAATCCCACATTGACATATACGTCGACCTTTTGTTTTTTGAGGACATAATCAACTTTGATTCAACAAGAAGTTTTGAACCACAAAATTTTGGTTCTTAATTAACCACATATATTGAGAAGAGCAATGACTCTATTTCGAATTATGCATAAAATTTTGGTGACAAAGATTTAATATATCCGATAAAATTTTGGTTCTTAACTGGTAACAAAACTACCTTTTTGGCAAAATTTGGTGACCAAACAGTCTATTCTTTCTGAATGGCCATGTAAAATTCTAAAAATCCGATATTGGAAAACTCTGCCCTTGATTTGTTTGTTTTGTAGATATCATATTATAACAGTTCTGAATTTTGGTTGCATTTTGAATTCTAATTAGCTCAGCCTGGACTCAAGTCATCTAAGTCTGGGTTCAGCTCGATGCATAGAAATTTGGACTTCTATTTTGTTTAGCCTCGATCAGGTCAACCCATCTTTGTTTGGGCTTAATTTGAACGCATAGAAATTTGAACGTAGAGAATAATCTAGTTTGAACATATGTTTTGACTGATTGGGATGGCTCTTTTTTTTTTTTTTTTTTAATTCTTTCAATCCTAAAATGAATTTGGTGTTGGTTTGATCCCCTTGCCCTGATTGCTTTGATTTTCATTGTCGTAGGTCAGGATCCGCCGGCTCGGCTTAACGGCGAGGTTGGTTTTTCCAGTGGTTTGTGTGGCGGTGGTGATTGAAGTGGTTAGGGTTTTGGGGGCTGGTTTGGGTGGACCGGATTAGGGTATTTTGGGCTTTTCTGTATTATTTGGGTGTAGGGTTGAGTTTTATAGTTTTTTTTTTGTCTTGGACCCTTGTAGACGTTTGGGTGGCTTGGGCTGTGCCATTTGGTGTTTCATCCAACTTTTTGTTGGATCCCCTTCCCCTTTTTCCCATTTTTAATAAAATTTCATCTTTTGCCGATAAAAAAAAGAAGATGAATTTGGATGTTGTTTTGGATGTTTTCTTATTGGTCTAGGCTGCATGTCTAGGACGTGAGTGCAACGAAATCGGTAATAATTGGCTTTTGATGAGATATATCCTTAGGCTATAGCTTAGCTTCCTCAATTAAAGGTTGAATTTCTAAGTTCCTTAAGCTATAGCTTAGCTTCCAAATTTTCTACTATAGTTCTTTTCTAGTTTCACGTGTTCGGCGAAGAGGAAATTTTATGCAAACTTGACAAGGTTAGCTCGTGAGATCGATGATAAATGGGTAGAGAATTACTACAGAAAACTAAACGGGAAAATGACGGCCAATGACGTGTTTTGATAATTAATACCCGTCAAGGACATTTTTAGCATTAACAAATGTTCTTAGCATGTCCTTGGCGGGTATTAATGATGTAGAACACGTGGAGGCCCAATTCCATGATCAGCTGGACCGAGCCAAGCCTCGGAAGCCCAAACGGTGTTTAATTTCAGATTACCCAATTTGGCAAAATTCGGACGAGCTCGGAATAGGCCCAAACTTGGTGGGCTGACTTATTTTCGCGCTCCGGTCAAGAATCATGAACCCTAGGTTGATGATGTATTTGCTTTTCGGCCTAATTCCTTCGTTTAGACCTCCAATTGGACGTTTTTGCCGTTTTAGGAAACATTTGTTTCGTTAATAACTTTTAACGTATAATTCCTTAGAAGTTGATTCTTTTTGGGAAAGTCATGTTTTTCTTCCCTTTTTCCAATTTTATTATTTTCCCCAAATTTTGGGAATTTTCGTTTTTGAGTTAGGGTTTTGCTAGGGTTACGCCTTTTTTCCTATAAAAGGGTTGTAACCTAATGTTTATGCAACTTTTTATCAATAATATTCAGACTTTGTCTTTTTCTCTCGTGGACTCGAGTTTATCATTCGTTCGATTAGTACGCAACTAATCTCTTTGTTAATTCCGCTGCGTCAAGTGGTATCAGAGCAAGGCTTTTGCCTGGTTCGATGGCACCAAACACAGAAGAAAACACACCCATTGACGTTGGTGGAGGATCAACAGACTCAATTGACCGAGATCCGTCAGAATACTCACACTCAGTTCGCTGAGATCCGTGAGTTGCTGCAGGAGTTGACTCTACAAAATCGCCGAAGGGCAGAAAGGGTTGATGAGGAACGCGCGGTGGGGTTTGCCCATCGTCAACCTCGTAACCAGGATCGGGAGCGTGCCGAGGGATTTGCCCGAAGCCCACCCGGTGATCGACGGGTTGCAAGGCATCTTTGTCATCGTGCTGATACCGAAGATTCTGAACCTGAAGATGAAGAAGAGGCACAGGGAGGACGCCGTCCAGCACGGCAACAACAGTGGTTGGATGATTATAAAGTGAAGGTGGACCTTCCCACGTTCAATGGTAACTTGCATATTGAGGACTTTCTTGACTGGCTTTCTGAGGTTGAGAGGTTTCTTAATATGATGGAGGTTGCGGAGTCTAAACAGGTCAAGTTAGTTGCTTACAAGTTAAAGAGTGGCGCTGCAGTCTGGTGGGATCAGTTACAAGCGAAACGGTACAGGCAAGGAAAGGAGCCTGTGAAGACATGGCGCCGAATGAAGCAACTGATGATGGAAAGGTTCTTGCCGCCTGATTATGATCAACACCTGTTCCGATCATACCAGAATTGTTCACAGGGGTCTAAATCTGTGTTTGACTACACGACTGAGTTTAGTCGACTTTCAGATCGTAATAATCTGAATGAGACCGAAGGTCAGCGCGTAGCAAGATATATGAATGGATTGAAGTCTTCCATTCAAGACAGAATTGGATTGCAGGTTGTGTGGGATGTCGAGGAAGCCTATAACCTAGCTTTGAAGGCCGAGCAGTTGGAGCGTAAATCAACCAATTCGGGATATCGTCGAGGTTCTGTGGAGTCGTTTGTTCCTACTTCTGATAAGGGGAAGGACAAACAGCCAACGGTTCCCGCGTTTCAACCTACGAGTGCAGTTGGTGGTGGTGCTAAGTTCGGAGGGGCTAATCAGGCAAGTAGTTCCAACAACAGAAACGTGGCCAAAGATTCGAACCCTTATGCCAAACCAAGGGGTGACAAGTGCTTTCGGTGTAACAAACCCGGTCACTTGTCTAATGCATGCCCAGATAGGAAGGTGGGCCTGGTAGAAAAAGATGGGTTTGCTGAGGATGGCTCTGAGGATGATCCTGATGATGTGGATTATGCCGAGGAAGATGGGGAACGGGTTAATTGTGTGGTTCAACGGGTGCTGTTCGCGCCAAAATCGAAGGATTCCAGCCAACGTCACAACATATTTCGGTCGCGTTGTTCAGTCAACCAGAAAGTTTGTGATTTGATTGTGGACAGCGGGAGTCGCGAGAATTTTGTGGCAAAAAGACTAGTAGAGCATCTGAAGTTGCCAACGGAACCCCATCCCGCGCCTTACAACATTGGATGGATCAAAAAAGGCCCCACGGTGAAGGTAACTCAAGTCTGTAAACTTCCTCTTTCAATTGGGAAATTTTATAGAGCTGATGTTACTTGTGATGTTATAGAGATGGATGCTAGTCATGTATTATTAGGTAGGCCCTGGCAGTTTGATGTAGACGTTATTTATAAGGGTCGTGACAACACTTACTGTTTTAATTGGGAGTCCCATAAGGTTGTTATGGTACCTACCAATCACAAGGTGTCTGTCAAGCCTCCTAAAGTAGAAGGGCCCTCGTTTTTAACCATTGCTAGTTCCGAAGCTGAGTTTGTTGCAGGTTTGAAAGAGTCTGAACAGGTTTATGCAATGGTGGTAAAATCGTTGGTTGTGCATGGAAAGGATGAGGTAGTGATTTCAGTGCCTAAACAGATACAACCGTTACTGGAAGAGTTTGAGGAGCTGGTTACTGATGATGTGCCTAATGAGCTCCCTCCCATGAGGGATATTCAGCATCAGATTGATTTGGTGCCTGGGGCAAGTCTGCCAAATTTACCGCATTATCGTATGAGTCCGAAAGAGAATGAGATCCTGAGGGAGAAGGTCGAAGAGTTATTGCAGAAAGGGCACATTCGGGAGAGTCTGAGCCCGTGTGGTGTTCCAGCCTTATTGACCCCAAAGAAGGATGGAACCTGGCGTATGTGTGTGGACAGTCGAGCCATCAATAAGATAACCATCAAGTACAGGTTTCCAATACCTCGTCTTGATGATATGTTGGACATGCTATATGGGTCAAAGTGGTTTTCAAAGATCGATTTGCGGAGCGGGTACCATCAGATTCGTATCCGACCTGGGGACGAATGGAAGACGGCGTTCAAAACTAAGGATGGCCTGTATGAATGGTTGGTTATGCCATTCGGCCTTTCTAATGCACCGAGTACTTTTATGAGGGTGATGAATCAGGTTCTGCGGCCCTTCACTGGAAAGTTTGTCGTCGTTTATTTCGACGACATACTGATCTATAGCAAGTCCGAGGAGGAGCATGTGGAGCATGTGCGCCAAGTGCTGATGGTGCTGCAAGAAAATAAGCTGTACATTCAACTCAAGAAATGCAGTTTCTTGACTAGCAGCTTATTGTTCTTGGGTTATGTGGTTAGCTCTGAGGGGATTCATGTGGATGAAGATAAGGTGCGGGCCATTCGTGACTGGCCAACACCCAAGACTGTTACTGAGGTTCGAAGCTTCCATGGGTTAGCCACTTTCTATCGGCGTTTTATTCGGGATTTCAGTTCTATTGTGGCGCCGATCACTGAGTGTTTGAAGAAAGGAAAGTTCTTGTGGGGAGATGAAGCGGAGAAGAGCTTCATGGTGATTAAGGAGAAGCTGTGCACCGCGCCAGTTTTAGCACTACCTAGCTTTGAAAAGATTTTCGAAGTTGAGTGTGATGCCAGCGGGATTGGTATTGGGGCTGTTCTGTCCCAAGAAAAGAGACCGGTGGCTTTCTTTAGTGAGAAATTAAGCGAAGCAAGACAGAAGTGGAGCACGTATGATCAGGAATTCTATGCTGTGGTGCGCGCTCTCAAACATTGGGAGCATTACCTGATTCAGAGAGAGTTTGTTTTGTATACTGATCATCAGGCGCTGAAATTTATCAATAGTCAGAAGAAGCTGGATAGTATGCACGTGCGTTGGGCGACGTTTTTACAAAAATTTCCTTTTACTATTCGGCATAAGTCTGGGGTAACAAATCGTGTGGCTGATGCTTTAAGTCGTCGAGCTGATCTATTGGTGACTTTGGCCCATGAGATTGTGGGCTTTGAGTTTCTGAAGGAGCTGTACCCAGAGGATGATGACTTTAAGGAGATTTGGGATGTATGTGTGCAAAATCGGCCTATGAGTGATTTCCATATCACTGATGGGTATTTATTTCGAGGCAATCGCTTGTGTATTCCAAAGTCTTCTTTAAGGGAAAGCTTAATCCGAGACTTACATGGTGGAGGATTAAGTGGTCACTTAGGGAGGGATAAAACTGTGGCCAGTCTGGAGGAACGGTATTATTGGCCTCAGTTGAAGCGAGATGCTGGGAATTTTGTGAGGAAGTGCTACACTTGTCAGGTGTCTAAAGGTCAGTCCCAAAACACTGGTCTTTACACGCCTCTGCCTGTTCCTGATAGCATCTGGGAGGACTTGTTGATGGATTTCGTGCTGGGTCTGCCTCGTACTCAACGAGGAGTAGATTCTGTGTTTGTGGTAGTGGACAGGTTCTCGAAGATGGTGCACTTATTGCTTGCCGAAAAACATCCGACGCTTCTCATGTGGCTCGTTTGTTTTTCCGTGAGGTGGTGCGTTTGCATGGGGTGCCGCAGTCCATTACTTCTGATCGTGATGTGAAGTTTCTTAGCCATTTTTGGGTAACTTTGTGGAAGATGTTCGGTACGTCGCTGAAAATGAGCTCCACTGCACATCCACAAACCGATGGCCAAACTGAGGTAACTAACAGAAGTTTGGGAAATTTGATTCGCAGTATTTGTGGGGACAAGCCGAAACAGTGGGATTTTGCTTTACCGCAGGCTGAGTTTGCTTTTAATAGTGTAGTTCACAGTGCCACAGGAAAATCACCTTTTTCTTTGGTATATGTGACCCCTCCAAAGCATGTGGTGGATTTGGTTCAGTTTTCACGAGGGCCTGGGGTTAGTGTTGCAGCTGAGGCAATGGCTAAGCAGGCCCAAGAGGTGCATGAGCAAGTAAAACAGAAGCTAGCTGAGACTAACGCGAAATACAAGAGGGCTGCAGACAAGCGCAGGCGTGAGAAATTGTTCAAGGAAGGGGATTTTGTGATGGTGTTCTTGCGCAAGGAACGATTCCCAATGGGGACCTATAACAAGCTAAAGCCCATAAAGTATGGTCCGTATAAAGTTCTGAAGAAGATTGGCGACAATGCTTATGTGATTGATCTTCCTGATTCCATGAAGATTTCAAAGGTTTTCAATGTTGCTGATTTATCTGAGTATCATGTTGATGAGTCGCTGTATCCAGACTTGAACTCGAGGTCGAGTTCTTTTAAAGAAGAGGGGACTGATGTAGAACACGTGGAGGCCCAATTCCATGATCAGCTGGAACGAGCCAAGCCTCAGAAGCCCAAACGGTGTTTAATTTCAGATTACCCAATTTGGCAAAATTCGGACGAGCTCGGAATAGGCCCAAACTTGGTGGGCTGACTTATTTTCGCGCTCCGGTCAAGAATCATGAACCCTAGGTTGATGATGTATTTGCTTTTCGGCCTAATTCCTTCGTTTAGACCTCCAATTGGACGTTTTTGCCGTTTTAGGAAACATTTGTTTCGTTAATAACTTTTAATGTATAATTCCTTAGAAGTTGATTCTTTTTGGGAAAGTCATGTTTTTCTTCCCTTTTTCCAATTTTATTATTTTCCCCAAATTTTGGGAATTTTCGTTTTTGAGTTAGGGTTTTGCTAGGGTTACGCCTTTTTTCCTATAAAAGGGTTGTAACCTAATGTTTATGCAACTTTTTATCAATAATATTCAAACTTTGTCTTTTTCTCTCGTGGACTCGAGTTTATCATTCGTTCGATTAGTACGCAACTAATCTCTTTGTTAATTCCGCTGTGTCAATTAATTATCAAAACACGTCCTGGGCCGTCATTTTCCCAAAACTAAACGGGATTAAGCCTCCCAAAGTGGGATACCCACGTTTATCATCTATACCAGGAAAACAAAAAACATACATCCAACGTTACACTCAAGAGCAGGACTAATCTTCATCAATTCATTCCCTGGTTGTCCCCATGGGAGGCGTTGGCCTCAAGCCTTCTAATTGGAATATCTGTCTTTCCTATTGGGAAGGCCTTCATTTACCTGGTGGCATGGAATTCCATTCCATTCCCGATCATTCGGATCTTGCTATCTTTTGGTTGAAACTAGCTAACATTTGTGCGACTTGATAAGAGAGTTTTGGTTGGGAGATTGCGATTGGGTTTCGATGAGACAACTCGTAATTTTGGTCCTTATATACCAAAATAAAAACAAACAAAAAAAACCTCGTAATTTTGTTGAGTTTTGTGGGGTTTATATATAGCTGTTTAATTGAACTATTCTTCTCTTCGTATTACTACTTGAATGCTTAAGGCCCCGTTTCGCAAATCTTCTTAAAAAATAAGTACTTATTCCCCCACTTCTTATTCAAAAATAATCCAACCTTCTTATTTTTTCCAACTAAAAAGTTCCTTCCACATTTTCAAACTCAAATATAACATAAATGAAAAAAAAAAATTTTTTTTTTTTGCACCGTATTAAAGATCTCAATGAGATCTATCAAATAAGATCCATAGTGGTAGGAAAATTATTTGCGTAAACACATTATTTTTGAGCTTAAAGTTGCCTTTACAAAAAGAAGACTGTTTTTATCAATATGGGGGCCGGCGGAGGGAAATCGGCCCAGCGCGGCCGCCGGACCGATTTCCCTCCTGCCGGCCATACTACCTAAGGGTGAACAAAAAATAAGTTCTTATTTTGTGGAACACACCTTGTTATTGAACAAAAAATAAGTTCTTAAAAGTTTTGTGGAACACAGCCTAATTCTCACGTTTGCTTGACCGTGAAATAGGGTAGTTTAAATTTATGTTGGAGTTTTCTCCAATATTTGTGAGGTGGGTGTCGTGGGACCCAAGGCCCAGACCGAGAATCCCCCGGTCAAGATTAGCTGTCCGACACATTAAGGAGGCATCATTTGATGCCGTATTCCCATGAGTTAATCTGATAGGAAAGTTTGAGAAAGAAACAAAGCGTGGAGACGGAAATGAAGGGATTCATTTCACCTCTACAAAAAAATGGAGGAGTCTCAATCAGAATTGGTAAAGGGTATCAATCAGTTGGTAGTCAAAATTACGACGGTTCTACTCCGGTCATTTCTGAGCCCTTCCCGGGTCTTTTTATGATTGAGACCATTTATATTTTTTGGCAAAGACTTGACAATGGATTCGAGATACTGATATTGTAAGAAAGGATTCGAGACAAACAGCTTTCAAATGTATATAACCATATATATACAAAGTTCACTTTTGCAGTTTTACTGAGAAATCTAGTAACAAAAACTGATACTTTTATCAGCATTAAATAAGCAACAGAAACTGTCAGGGATTATGGGGAAAGATTTACAACAGAAAGTATTTTATCAGCATTTTTTGGCAAAGACTTGACAATGGAAAGTATTTCGGCCTACGGGTCAAAATTAATCAAATGAAGTCTTAGTAACTCCAACACACCAAACCATAAAATGCTCATAAAGATACTTCAGCAATCCAGAAAATGACTAAAGGTAATAGCAGTTGTAGTTGTCTGAATCGACCTTGACATTCATTTATCCAGATGAATGTCAAATCCATAAATGCTTAACCAGTGAATGAAATGAGTAAAACACCTATTATCTGAGAGGCCATGGTTGTTGCGAAAAGTAATTAGAAGTTCATCCTGTGCAAAGAAAAGAAAATGATTTCCAGTGCTTTGCATAGAAAAGAAAACTAATTTTGGATTTACAAAACTAATATAACCATAGTAAGGCAACCATAAGCATTAGCATATCACCATATAATTACATTATTAAAATGGTCCGCGCAGCGGCATACTTGATCCGAATATATAGCCATCCTCAAAACCCTATGTTGACTCGCACACAGTATATAACCATATATACTCAAAGCATACCTTCAGTTTTCTAATAAACATACCGGACAGAGGACATACAACCTTATATTATATATAACATTATATAACCCAATATTCGTATATAAAATCCTAACTTTACATGCCGATGTCTGTTATACAATCAAAACCCTAACTTTACCAATCACTTTACCAAACTCCAACCTAGAAAATATATATAACCATATATTCCAAAAGTTCACGGCAGAGATCCATTCTTCCAAACATTATAAGAAGATCCATAGGTAAGAAAATAAGTAAAGCTGACCATAACTTTACCTTGGTAATTCCAAAATCTGCAATCTTCAGGACTGCATTATCACTATTTGTGGAGAGAAGGAGATTCTGTTATACAAATGATTACTACATTAGAACAATACAAGTAGGATGGCAAAAATAGATTATGTTCCAGATAAATTCCTTTGCAAACAGAAAGCTCCCTATTATCATGTCATGTAAGAACTGAAAAACATAATTAATATATTCTTCATACGACCGAAGATACGAGTGGCCCCCACTTCAGTTCCTTGCCTATTATTTCTTGATTGTTCACTTGGTTTCAATTAACTCTCTTTATCCTAATTGCCCCATATTTACGATTGAAGTATTCAACGACGACAAGAATGAAAAGTCCAACAACACAAGCACCACGATCAACCACGTTGGTTGTACTTGATACACTTCACTAGCCCATGTCTGTTACACAATCCAAACCCTAGTTTTGCCAAACACCAACCTGTCAAATGTATATAATCATATATATCCAAAAACTGATACCTTATTTAGGATATGTCAATGTCAAATATATGACCATATATAACCCTAATTAGCATACCGAACGGAGGAGATTTAATCGCATACAGATCAGGTTGCTATGTACAAAACCCTCAATCACAGGGCAAATAATTTTGGTTTATAACCATATATTCTCACAATCAAAACCCTAAATGAACTTAATTAGTCTAATATCAAGTATCAATGATGGAAAAACCCTAATTAGTCGATGGAAAAAACCTAGTACAAAACCATATATACGAAGAGTACCATACCTACTGTATCAATGACGATGTAGGTTCTGCCGAAGGCGAAAATGGAGGCGATTGCGACTGAAGAAGGGCCGACACGACGAACGGACGACGAAGAAGGGACGACGACGAAGAAGGGCCGACGACCTCGAACGGACGACGAAGAAGGGCCGAGGACGACGATGAAGGGCGGAGGACGACGAAGCCTGACGACGGCAAGCCTGACGACGACGGAGGAGGGCAGACGAGGGCGAATAACGTCGACGACGAAGACGGCGGGGAAATAGTCGATGGTTTCTGGTTTGTAATGGCAAATCCCCCAAAAGCTGCGTTTTCTGGAATAGTGGGGGGAGGGGGGGGGGGGGGGGGGGGAAGGGGGGGGGAGGGGGGGAGGGGCGAGGGGTTTTGTAAGGAGAAATTGGATCTGTTTGAAATTGAGGAAAAAAACGGAAATTGAGTAAAAAACGGGGCAAACAATTTTTGAACGACGCAGGGGTATATTAGACTAATTAGGGTTATTATATCCTTAATAATAGGTTAGTGGACTTATGGGGTTACAGAATTTAGAAGTGGACTTAGTGGGTTTGGAAAGTGCTACAGTGGACCTGGGGAAAATTCCCTCTATATTTTATAGCGCATTAATTAGGCACATCAATTCATGTTAGTCGGATATCATTTAATACAGTTTTGGAAAACATTTATTTCACGAAAATTAGTTTTAGAAAATATTGCAACACTAAATGAAATCCATTTTCGGTGGGATAAATTCATTTCGGAAATATATCAAACGATATCCGGTTAATATGAATTTTGATCTGTCTAATGTTCTCGACGAGGTCTAAAAAATCAACGAACTCGATCATCAAAATAGACCCGAAAAGGGCCAAAAAATGCCTCGAACATGACCGTCTGATCCCTTTAAGGAACTGAAGAGGATCCTGTTATTTTCACGTAAAACCATCTAGAAATAAGGAATCGCATGTCAAAATCATTGGCACGAAACTCCCCACCAGATGCCGAGCTTCGTCACATGCTATGAGCGCTAAAAAGTATGTTTAGACCCACCACAGAATTGTACATAGAGACTTGAACCCAAAAACTGAGTGAAAAGAACTCGAATTATCTACCTGCATTGAACCAAACCAAAGAAGACAACATTTACTTGGAACGTGTCGAGTAGCAAATGCAATTTTCAAAAAAACAAACGAAAGAAAAAGAAAGTGCCATTATTCTTGACAGAAAATTACCTCTAAGTACAGAGAAGTGACACTTAATTCCCATTAAGGAGAGATAAAATACTTAATTACCACTAAGTCCACTTTTACAAAAATACATTTAACATTAATGGAAGTGTCACCTTAGGGTTTTAGGGTATGCTAGGGTATAATGGTACCCTAATGGGTACCCTAGTATCCTTGGGTACCCTATAATCTTAGGATACCCTAGGATTTTAGAGTTTTAGGGTAACCTAGGGTTTTAGGGCACTTTAAGATTTTAGGTTTTAGGATACCCTAGGGTTTAAGGTACCCTAGGCTTTAGGTTTAGGCGCTTTTATAGAGCCCTAGGGTTTAGGTTTAGGCACTTTCATAGGAGTTTTAGGGTGCACTTTCCTATTATTGGGTTTTAGCGGTTTAGGCACTTTCATTGGGTACCCTAGGATTTTAGGCACTTTTATAGGGTACCCTAAGGTTTAGGCACTTTCATAGGGTGCCCTAGGGGTTAGGCACTTTCAGTATTTAGGGTTTTAGGCACTTTCATAGGATTTTAGTGTTTCATTAATTAGAGGAGACTTGGTGAGAATTACTTTCTATTTTCTGGACCTAGAGGTAAATTGCCCTATTCTTGAGTGTTTGAACGCTTGCATGACGTACCCAAATAGGTGCTCAGATGGTGATAGGATTAGTGGCTTTTGGGTTCACGAATTAATTTCACGTAATTGATGATGCATGATTAGTGGCTTTTAACCACGTGGTCGTGGGTTCGATTCCCACAGACGGCGATTTTTCCCTTCCAACGTATTTACTTACCCAAAAAAAAATAAAATGTTATATATATATTTTTATAGATAATGCTCGAGATTTTATATTCCAGATAATCAGTATATAGTATAGTTTTATGGTCCTCATTTTGACTTTAATTTTTTGATGCAATTTTGTTTTCAATGTATACAAGCGAAATGTTCAACTAAAATTTTGTTTTCAATGTATACAACCGAAATGTTCAACTAAAAAAAATATTTTTGTGTTTTATGTATACAAGCACATCTTTTCGTCAGTTACAAAAAACAAGCACATCTTGTCACTCGGTGAGTTGGTGGTCTCAAGCCACTCGACCAATGGATCCATGTCGGAGGGTAAGGTTTAAGGAAAACGAGGCATGTACACCAATACGGTTGCTATGACAAAACTCAATTGGGGACTTCTTCAGAATTCTGAAGAGTCCCCTTGGTCATTCTTCACTCCTCGGAATCGATGAAACATCAATAGCGGAACTTGTTCTACGCCTTCAACAACGTAGAGGGGTATGTATTCCCGGATGTTATGATGAATAGCATACACAAAACTAATATCCAATGGGTTTTATAACCACCCAAAAGAGACAAGGGGATCGCCTTGAAAAATCCCAACGAATACAACCAAGTTCCGCCAGAGGCTGACACAATGGTTCCATATTTTGTTCCTTCGCATTACGGATTAGTTGGAATCACAGCTCTAATGTTGAGTTCACCAATATATCGGCTCACAATCTTCATACTTCCAGAGTCTGGAATCCCTTCTCGGAATTCACTTGTGAGGTGGCAAATTGAACCCAGACCCATTAACAAACCTAGACCCATCAACTAAAAAATAAACCCAACCCAACCCATCCCATTTATTAGTTAGGTAAGAATGGATCCAAACCCAGCTAACCCATTATTAGTTGGGTCTTAATTGGACATCAATTGGGTCAACGTAAATGACCCAATGGGTCATGATAGTAACCCACCAAAATTTCCGTCTCCTTGCCAGATTTCAAAAGGAAAAGGGGTTGGGATCATTGATGGGCGCTGGGGTTGGGATCAATTTCTCTCTCTCTCTCTCTCTCAATTCTTCTGTGCTAAATTACACGCGTCCAAAAATGTTTTGAACGGTCTGGATTCAAAATCAATTGTGACCGATAATAATTATTTTGACCAGTCAAAATTGAAAACACATCTCATCCATCGATTGCGAGAATGGACTGGTGAAATTGCGTTCCGTCGTCGTGAATAAGTTTCTCTCCTGGTAGTCCTGCATAGGGTTTGGATTAAAAAGCTAAGGCCATGTTTGTTAAGTGTATTAGGGCTTGGGATAGGATTAGCAATCCCATTGGCTTCCTAACTCTTTTGTTTGGTTGTCAAGCTAGGGATAGGATTGAGAAGATGATGGGATTACTAATCCCACACTGTTCCCGGATTACTAATACCATGGGGTACTAGGTATTAGTAATCCTGTCCCAAGCTCACTCATGTAAAATGACCACCTTGCCCATGGTTTTTTAACTCAATACCAATAATACCCTCCATTACACACCTCACATACCCACCCAAAACCCTATTACACTGCTATATATACACTTCTCCCGCCAAATCCCAATACTCTGCTTCCATAGCTGCTTCCAGAGGGAGAGAACGACCCAGCTGTTGGTGGTGCACGTTTGGCGACATTCGACGGTTCAGGTAAAAAACAGACCTTCGACCTCATTTTTCTGTGTTGTTCTCTCATTTATTTCTTCTTCTGTGTTCATTGTTTTGGAAAAGAAAACTCCGTTGGAGGCAATTTCGCCGAGATGATTAATTACTTGTTGATTTCGTCTTGTACTCGGCCATACTTCGAAGGATCTGATTCTGCTTCACAATGACTACTTGGTCGTACTTGGGCTTTACTTGTTCGTTCGTTACTCCTTTAGAAGATAATCAGTTCCTCGGCTTATTTACCTTTTTGGTCCCCAAAGTATTAGCGAGTGGCCAATTTCGTCCCCAATTTAAACATTTGTCCAATTTCGTCCCCAACGTTTAAAATGTGTGTCAATTTGATCCCCACCCCTAACGCCGTCCCACTTGTCCGTTAAAATGGAGGGTATCAGTGGTATTTCACCCTAAACACTATAACAAATGAAAAAAACAACAAAAACGAAAAAAAAAACTCAGCCCTCCCAATCCACCACCGACCCAACCCGCACACCTGTTCTTCCAAAATCTCCACCACTATTGAAAACCAATCACAATACTGAATACTCAGTTCACACATCCTAGTGCATCACAAACCCTATAATCTCAAGATTCAGAAATCGAAAAGCACAAGGTTTGAAAAACATTACGTCATAGAAGTCATTCAACAGAACATTCCTCGTGTCCGGATGGTCGTGGACCAGAAAATGGATGATCTTGGCGAAGTAATGCAAGTAGACCACCAGCGCGGTGCCGGAGCGGCGGCAGACAGCGATCTGACAACCATCAGGGCCCAATCGAGGCAACTGGCGCACGCGAAAAGTCTGGAGAAGGGGACGACGGTCGGGGGCAGCTCGATTTTGTCCCCGTCGTCGATGTCCACCTCCACCTCGACGGAGACCGGCTCCCACTGCGTCGACGACTTGGTTGATTAGCTGAGTTCCATCTGTGCTCCGCTTGCCGGTGAAGCCGACCACGACGATGTCGTTCGCGATGGGGACTGGGACTGGTGATCTGTTTGATTGGGTGGGATTGGAGCAGTGAGAGCGGGGTGGGTCGGTGGTGGATTGAGCGGGGTGGATTGGTTGGGATCTGTTTTCCACCTAACAAATTCACATGAACCAGCATCCATTGATTAGTCAAGCTTCACGCACATTAGGAGATCCCATAGAGTCACTCTTGAAATCTTGAATCCCGGATGATTTCCCATTAAAAGATTAACCGAGAGCGTGATAAAAGAGTCGAGTTAATAAGATGAAAATACTGAGATTTGAAAGCTCTGGTGGGTCGGTGGTGGTGGATTGGGAGGGCTGAGAGTAATTTTGTTTTTGTTCTTCTTTTTGATTTTTTTGATTATTTTTTCATTTTTTGTATTGCTTAGGGTGAAATACCACTCATGCCCTTCATTTTAACAGACAAGAGGGATGGCGTTAGGGGTGGGGACCAAATTGACACACATTTTAAACATTGGGGACGAAATTGGACAAATGTTTAAATTGGGGACGAAATTGGCCACTCGCTAATACTTTGGGGACCAAAAAGGTAAATAAGCCTCAGTTCCTCCCTCCGTTTTTGTGTTCTTTTTGTGATTCGAGATGAACTTTTTATCTTCTTTCATATATATATTTTTAATTTTCGATTAGAAAATGGGTCGTTTTGAGAGAGAAAAAAAAAGGTTGTATCCTATTTAAAATTGACAGAGGGACTGGTTTGGGATTGGTAAAAAAAATTAGTTTCGGGGAAAAAATTAAGAGAAGGAAAGTATTTATTATTATTGACTTTGAAATAGGACCCAGTTTTCTAAGAGAAGGAAAAATAAGTGCATGAAGTTAGAATATCATTGTTTGATTATTGGTGATTTCTCGTTATGATATCAACTTTTTTGAAGCTGAATTTTTTTCTTGTTAAGTAATTAATTTTAGCTGTTGTATAGATGGAGAATAATCACGAGGAAGATGAGAAGATGGAACACATGCATGCATTTGTAGCCTTAAAGCATCTCGTGGCCTCTATAAACTATGCATGTGCCTTATTTGTCGTGGTCATGCATGCTGTCATGGAAAACGTTGAACCTACTAGGTTACCAGTTGTTAGGTCCCCACACCCTTTTCAAACCCAATTAGACCGTTTGAATAGATTGTTTAGGAATAATGATAACGACTGTTACGAGCAACTTAGAATGGATAGATGGGCATTCGCCCGGTTATGCACAATGACAAGGGAGGTTGGTTTAACTGATTCGAGATATGTCATATTGGAGGAGAAGGTAGCAATGTTTTTGTGGGTCATTGCCCATCATGAAAAGAACAGGGTTGTCAAGTTTGATTTTTTGAGGAGTGGCCAAACAGTAAGTAGGTACTTCAATGACGTGCTTAAGGCTATGTTACGCCTCCAAGGTTTTCTTCTTAAGGCACCAGAGCCTATTCCGGCCAATTACCCTGATGAGAGATGGACGTGGTTTCAGGTAATTGTGTAAAATTTACCTTTGGTATAAAGTCAAACATTAACAAAATTTAACTTCTTTAATCCTAATTTTTGCCATTTTATAGAATTGTCTTGGAGCACTCGATGGGACCTATATTGATGTCCGTGTTGCAGCTATAGATAAACCACGATATAGAAACAGGAAGGGTGAAATTGCCACCAATGTCTTGGGGGTTTGTTCCCCGGATGCCCAATTCATTTATTTTTGCCGGGTTGGGAAGGATCTGCATCGGACTCTAGGGTACTTAGGGATGCTGTCTCTAGACAGCATGGCTTAAGAGTGCTGAACGGTATGACTTTTCCATTGTAATACAGTTTTTAAAAATATCAGTTTCTTACAAGTTTAAAAGGAATTATGTATGTCCACAGGTCATTACTATCTTGTAGATGCGGGATATACTAATGGGGAAGGTTTTCTAGCACCCTTTAGAGGTCAACGTTATCATTTGTCTACATGGAGAAATGGGCGTTACCCCACTACTCCTGAAGAGTTCTTCAACGTGAAACATTCTCAGGCTCGTAATGTGGTGGAGAGATGTTTTAGGATGCTTAAGTCTAGGTGGGCAATATTGAGGTCTCATTCTTTCTTCCCAATCAGGACCCAATGTCGCATAATTACTGCATGTTGCCTTCTCCACAATCACATAAAAAGGGAAATGCCTAATGATCCATTAGAACAAGAAATAGAAGCGAACCAAAATGCAGCCCCACCAAATGACATGGGAGAAGAATTTATTGATGTCGTTGAACCAACAGATCAATGGAGTGAATGGAGAACTGCTTTGGCCACTCAAATGTTCAATGATTGGCAGGCAAACAGGGGCCACGGCAATTAGTACTCATTTCTTTGTTTTTATGCTTATTTGTAGACTTTGTAATGTTCAATTGACAATTGTATTTTAATTTTCCGTATTTGTGTTTTGGTGTGTAACAAATGCTACTATAACATTTGCTATTTCCACTACTTGTTTTCATAATTTGGTTACAAATCAGATTGGTTTATGTATTTTCAGTTGGTTGGTTTGATAACTTGATATTGATTTGATTTGAAAACATATAGGTATGGGTAAGGGTAAGAAAAACGCAAACGGTAACACAAGGAGGTTTTGGAATAAGCGTGAGGAGGAGTTTCTCTTGAATGTAATGAAAGATTTGGTGAATGATGTCAAGTAGTGTCAACTATCGTAGGCTTGACTGTGGACAATTCAAGGGAGGATTCTACAAAGAGTGTGAGAAGAAAATCATACTTGCTTTCCCAGGAACCGACTTGAGGGCTTATCCTCACATTGAGTCCAAGATCAAGATTTGGAGAAAAACATACAATCTAGTGCAAGATATGAGACAAGCTAGTGGGTTTGGGTGGGATGACAAGCTTTCCCAGGAACCGACTTGAGGGCTTATCCTCACATTGAGTCCAAGATCAAGATTTGGAGAAAAACATACAATCTAGTGCAAGATATGAGACAAGCTAGTGGGTTTGGGTGGGATGACACTGAAAAAATGATACTAGTGGACAGTGATGATGTATGGGACAACTATGTGAGGGTATATATTCTTACCCTTCTCCGTTTGGAATTAAAAATAATTAAGTTTGCATATTTATCTTTCTGATTAAGTAAGGCAATTTTCCCATCTTTATTCTGTAGAGGGTTTCGGATGCAAGGAACATGAGAAACAAGCCGTTTCCCATGTATGATGATTGGCTCCTTATTTTTGGAAAAGATAGGGCCAATGGCAACCTTGCCGAGGGACCGGGTGAGTCCGTGGCTGCAATTGAGAGAGAGGAGGCTGTTGAGCCAGAGTACTACTCTCCTGTTATGGATTTCTCTCTAGGTGCTGACATGGCCGGTGACATGGACTTCTCGGTGCCCCACAATACCCCTCAATCTGCTGCGGCTGCTGCTGCCCCTTCTTCCTCTAACATTGTGGGAAAGAAAAGAGGAAGGGCAAGTGATGGAATAACAAAAGGGCTTATTCAAATGGCGCAAGCATTTGGCACTTTCTTTGAGAAAAATAATACAACAATGGCTGAAATCAGCCAAAGGATGGGATATTCACAAGACTTGTCCAATGCTAGGAAGCAAGTCAATGAGGCACTGAAAAGCTTGCCACTTTCGATTGAGGAAAGGTAGAAGGCTGCATCTATGATTGTGGACAACCCGCAACGTGTGGACTTGTTCTTTAGCCTAAAGGAGGAAGATGAAAAGATCGCATGGGTGTTCATGCTCTTGGGAGGGTTGGTTTAGAAGGATGTGCGTGGTGTTAGCTTTTGGGGTAATGGAAAATATGATGTTAATAGGCTAATATGAACTTGAGAACTGTGACTACGTAGAAGTGTGTATGACTTCGTACAATTATGCTATGCTATTAGGATGACTAGTTGATCCCTGTGGCATGTCATGTGCCTTATTTTGAAAAGTAACAGGGTAAGGCAATGAGGGGATTCTACGAATCCCCTCATTGCCTTACCCTGTTACTTTTCAAAATAAGGCACATGACATGCCACAGGGACCTATCGGCATGTTATGATTGCCTCCTTTTGTAAGATGCATATAAATATATATATGATGACTGTTTAGGTTTGTACGCTGTTGATCCTTTATGCTTTGGGGCTCTTTTGCTCATAATCTGTTGGTATATATATGGTGATACTTTTGCTCATACAATTATGCTATACTACTGCTATGGTATTGCTTTGTTGTTTCTGCTGTGGTATTGCTTCACCTATAGAAATCTGTTGTTGATTCATATCTCTCCATGATCATTGGGGAAAAAGAAAAAACCAACCACGACAATCATTGTGAATATGTAGTCTGCATTTGTTCATTTTGGTGGCATAAGTGTTATCAGATGGATTGGAGGAATTGGCAGCTTTGAGAATGATGTCTGCAAAGGTGTAGCTGTAGGTCCACACTCTCCTCCTATTTCACACCTTTTATTTGCTGATGGTTGTTTCCTCTTTATTGAATATAATGTTGAACATGGTTGGTGTTTGAAATGGTTATTTGTTGCTTTGTGAAGTGCTATTTCTTGATGGTCTGAAGTAGCAGTTTTGTGTTCTTCTTGCCTGCTGCTTACTTCTTCATGGACTGAAGTTGCAGTTCGTGTTGGAGCGACGAGATTGGACAATATCAATGGCAAGGCGAGATTGGAGCGAGGAGGAGGAGCAATCGTTGCTCCTATGGCTTTCAAGCCTTGTAGACACGGAGTATTAGCAAGCTGAGACAAGAACATTTCGTAAGGGGTACTTAACAAGGCTGAAACATCGGATGACCGCTTGTTTTCCCGGTCGTGATATTGAAGAAAATCATATTGAACCAAAGATTAAGCAATGGAGACAGACTTACAAGATACTTGAGGATATGACTCATGTTCCAGGATTTTATTGGAATGAAAATGAAAAAAGAATGATGGCAGAAAGTAGCGTGTGGAATGAATATATCCAAGTAAGTCGTAATTAATGTGTTTTAATTTTGCATGAACTAACTTTTAATCAATCTTTTGGTAAATATCTCTCCTTTTTTTTCATTTACTTAGGCTGTTCCGCGAGCGAGGAACATGAGGCACATGCAATTTCCATATTTCGAGGACTGGCGCTTTTGCTTTGGGGATGAGTAGGCCGAGAAGACAAGTTTGAAAGAATAAATTGCTACTTATGGACTTTTATCGCCTTTGTAATGTAACTCAAATAAATAATTAGATTTATTATAATAAGATACTATCTGTTGTGTTTTCTCAAAATTGATTGGATGAAAAAAAATTGCAAACTGTCCAAAAATTACAAATTCGTGAGCTGGTCTTCCATGCAATTCCATAGACGAGGTTTTCACCCATGGGTATAATTGGAAAATGTAATTTGTATCCTATCCTTTGGTGTTCCAATCAAACAAAGGATTGGGATTGGTAACCACAATCCCATGATTTAATCCTTACACAATCAAACACCCACTTGGGATTACACTCGGTATTACTAATCCTATCTCCTTACTAATCCCATCTCATCCCATCTCATCCAACACACTTATCAAACGGGGCCTTATGACTTATTTTTTTGTCCTTATTCAAATTTTTTTTTGCATTCTTTTGTTTTGCGTCAAACTTTTGTGACTTATTGATTTGTTTCGACAAGAGGAATCGGAAAAGTAAAAAAAATTTGATCGAAACTTATAATTTTTTGAATAAAGACAAAAATAAGTCAAAAAATTGGATTATTTTTTTGTCCTTATTCAATTTTTTTTCGCATTTGTTTGTTTTTCCTTAATTTTTTATGGATTATTGCTTCGACAGGACAGGAGGAATTTGAAAAGTAAAAAATTATGATCGAAACCTAATTTTTTTGAATGAAGACAAAAATAAGCCAATTTTTTCATCTTTATTCACAAAAATATGAATTTCGATCGTAATTTTTTACTTTTTAGATTCTTCTCGTCATGACAAAGCAATAATCCTCAAGAATTTGACAAAAGCCTAACAAATGCGAAAAATATTTGAATAAAGACAAAAAAATAAGCCACTTGGATACGTTGCGATTCGGTAATTAAGAGCGACCAATATGGTAATTAAGTGTACATGGGTAATTTGGTCATTTTATAGTAGAGGGATAGTATGGTAATTTTAGTGTACATGGTAATTTAGTCCTTTAAATTTACAAGGGTAATATGGTCATTTTAGTGTACATATGTATTTTAGTCATTTTAGTATATAGTATGTAATTGGGCTAATGGACGGGTCGGGTTTGCTTTTAAATAAATGGGTTGGGTTGGGTATAGGTAATTAGACTCAAAATTAATGGGTCTAAATAGGTCAATGACCCATTAAAGACCTAACCCACTTGCAACTTACCCATTTTAACCCAAATCCGCCCATTTGACACCCCTATGTGTGTGTAAAGCCACTAATCCAGAAGTTGAACTTCTAGTGATTTTCTCTCCAAAACCACTCATAAAAAGATAAATGCACGCAACAGTATCAATAAGGGTTACAATCCCTTTTACAATGGTAGTTTTTTTTTTTTTTTGATCGTCATTTACGATGGTAGTTCAACCTACAAAATAACACACTCTCTCTAAGTGTGGATAAAACTACTAATTAAGTTCACAATTGATTTTTTCTTCACAATAAACTCTCTTTTCAATTCTCAGTTCATGCTTCCCCTTCTCTCCCTTTTAAGTTTGAAAATATAGCCGTTAGAGAATAATCTTGTAGCACAAATCTTGCCTTTTCAATTCTTTGTTATTTCTTCCTTGATTAGACTTCAATGAAGTTCCTTCCAAAATGTACTATCTTGATATAATCTTCATCAGTGCTTTTCCTCTTCTTAATGAATTTCATTTCCAAAATTCATGGCCTTAAAGAGTGCATTTAATTTAAATCTTAGTAACAAGCAAGTCTGCAGGTATTGAGCTGGATCAAATCTTCCTGGAGCTAACTCAATCAGCATATAAATCTTGTATTCAAGCACATGATCGATTTCTATCAAATATCACAAAATCAAGTATATTTCTCCTTTAGTATTCTATGCTTTGTTATCATCAAAATCAATAAGGTATCCATAGGAACATTCGGGCCAACAAATTGAATTACAAGTGCCCTAAAAATCACATGATTACTTAGCCGGAAGGTTTAACGTTTTAGTTTTCCTCAGTACTTCCTACAATAAAATCTTCACTATATATAGTTAGCCGCAAAAGAAACAACTTCATAGATGCTTATTGTTCCTAGCAATCCAACCACTCCTTTGACAAAGCATGTACTAATCCCAAATTTTATTGACAAAAGCAGATATAGTGTTCATGAAGCAACACAAAAAACCCAAAACAAAAAAATTACAGAAAGGAAATACCGAAAAAGGTATGTTATACAGTTTTCAGAGGTACATAGGGATGACTGAAATACTCAAAGTTAAGAAGTAATTTTTGCACACCTCTTTCATCCGCACGCACTCCCTTTTCAAGCTTCATTCACATGAAGTTTCAAAATTGCCCCTCATAAGTAAAGAGCTTATAATTAGAATGTAAGGGTAATTTTGTGATTTATGTAGAAAAAAGATTGAAAGAGGAGTGCATGCGGATAAAAAGAGATGAGAGAATGCAAAAATATATTCCCACTGAAGATTGAAACATCTTAATCAACTCCCTCAATCTTAGGTCCAGCCGTCCAGCACCGCTTCCACTACCACAAGAAGGACCATCCTAATGCATTCCTCTGCCCCTACCACCACCGCCACCTTGCTACATCTTTATAATTGGGTTGCAAATTCCCTTCAATTTGTTCATCTTATTCTCATACTCCTCCTTCTCCGCGAGCTGATTCCCATCCAACAAGTGAGTCACCTCCTCAATCTCAGCTTCAATTTTCTTCTTGTCAGCCAGAGGAATATTCACACCATTCGTCTCATCCTTAATAGCATTCCTCATTTTATAAATGTAATCATCCAACGCTTTCTTCGCCTCCACTTTCTTCTTGTACTCATCGTCTTCCGACTTGTACTGCTCGGTCTCCTGCACCATTTTCTCAATCTGCTCTGTCGACAACCTACCCATATCGTTCGTGATCGTGATCTCGTTCTTCTGTCCAGTAGTTTCGTCCTCTGCAGTCACATTCAGAATACCATTCGCATCGATATCAAAACAAACGTTGATTTTCGCGACTCCCCTCGGAGCTGGAATAATTCCAGTCAACTCGATTTTGCCCAACAAGTTGTTGTCTGTGGCTCGAGTTCTTTCCCCCTCAAAGATTTCGAACAAAATCGCAGTTTGGTTATCTTCGATTGTACAATAACGCTTCTCTATCTTCGTCGGAATGGCGGTGTTTTTTGGAATGACAACAGACATAAGGTCGCCATCAATGAACACGCCAAGGGAAAGCGGAATGACCTCCACCAATAATACTAAATCCCGAACCTTTTCATTCCGCACACCAGTCAAAATCGCGGCCTGAATCGCCGCACCATAAGCAACAGCCTCATCAGCGTTAATGTTTTTGCAAAGCTCCTTCCCATCGAAGAAAGTCTGCAATAATTCCTGGACCTTCGGAATCCTAGTGGACCCTCCAACAAGAACGACTTCATCGACAATCCTCTTGTCCATTTTCGCATCCGTCAAACACTTCTCCACTGGCCTCATACAATTCCTGAACAATTCAATGTTCAGCTCCTCGAACTTGGCCCGAGTAACTATAGTCTGAAAATCAATCCCCTCGTATAAAGCATCGACCTCGATGCTTGTTTCAGTCAACGTCGAAAGATTCCTCTTAGCTCTTTCACAAGAATTCCTCAATCTCCTTAATGCTCTTGGGTTCCCACTAATATCCTTCTCGTTCTTCCTCCTAAATTGCTCAACAAAATGATTCACCAATCTAGTATCGAAGTCCTCACCCCCCAAATGGGTATCCCCATTCGTAGCTTTAACCTCGAATTTACCCTTTTCCATAGTTAATAGAGAGACGTCGAATGTCCCGCCCCCGAGATCGAATATGAGCACGTTTTTCTTGCCGGCGCTTTTGTAGTCGATACCATAAGCAATGGCGGCCGCAGTTGGTTCGTTGATTATCTTCAGAACATGGAGACCGGCGATAGCCCCGGCAGTTTTTGTGGCTTGTCTCTGAGAATCGTTGAAGTAGGCGGGGACAGTAATGACGGCATTTTTTATGGGGGGGCCAAGGAAATCCTCTGCGATTTCTTTCATTTTTATGAGGACCATTGAGGAGATTTCTTCGGCACAGAATTGTTTCTCTACATTCATATATGTTACTCCTATCATGGGTTTGTCGTCTGGACCAGGTGTGACCTTGAATGGCCATAACTTAATGTCGCTTTGAACAGAGGCGTCGTTGTATCTTCTTCCAATTAGACGCTTGGCATCTGGAAATTTTTTTTTTCAAGCACCAATGAGAAAGTAGAGACGCATGTGTTTTTTTATTGGCAAAAGTGACAATTCCATTCATTTAGAGGGGAAAGGGGGCGGAAATTTCAACTAAGGTTGGAAAATACAGCCCAATGAGAACAAAGCCGGCCCATACACTCCTAAAAGGGACAAAGCCTATAACACATGTGGGTCTAAAATTCCCAAATAATACAATAAGCGCAAAAAACGGCCTATTACTGCCCAGATTTAACAATAATAGCCCAAAACCTAACCCAAAGGACTATGCCCAGCCCAAGCCAAGAAAACCCAAAACCTAAACCCAACGTCTATGCATTCTTCAAGCACTGCTGCCTGTTCGCCAACAACAGACAGGAACACCACCACCACCGAATCAAACCTCCATAATACAAGCATGCCGCCACTGGCTACCCAAACAGAGGAAAGAAACGGAGCACTCCAACTTGCTGTGAAAGCTCACCTTGCCATTAGGCGACGACCGGTACATCCAACAACGTACACAGCGGGAGACCACACCAACCATGCCACCCACAATCGCTAGATCCACCTAGCCGTTAAGCCAAGAACTGGTTGACCGAGGAGAAAACAACTGGTAGGGATCTAAACGGGGAGGGGCACGACCGAGAATGGAGTTGCCGGAAAAAAAAACAGCAAAATGAAAAGAAATACGCAGGCAGCAAGGCAAGGGGGTCTGAAAAAACAGAGAGGGAGGAGAAAGACAGAGGAGAGGGAACCTTACCCAACGCCGAGAAACCACAATCGGCCCCCATAAACGGTCTTGAGAGAGACAGCCTTCGAGATCCATGACCGCTAGCTTTGACCACCATATCCGCTGCCTCCAGCCACAAGCATCTATGCCAATCATTTTTGATAAAAAGAAATCGAAAAAGGGAAGGTAGAGAAGATGAGGAGGAGAGAAAGAAGAGAAACGGGAGAGAGAGAAGAAGATAGAGGATAGGAGAGGGGAGACAGGGTGGAGGCAAAACGCTAATCGCTAGGCAAAGAAAGGGGAGGCGGAGAAACATGTTTGAGAGAGTAGACAAGAGATGCATGTGTTAAAGATCTATGGTTCTGCACTTAATCAAATCAATGCTGCTATATTTGAAGCAGTGAATGTTGTTATTGGCTGTTGATTTAGGTTTAGAGCGAAGAACATAGTGGTAAATCATCTACCACTATGTTCTTTGCTGCTATATTTGAAGCAGTGAATGTTTTCTTCGATGGTCCAATGTTTGGCTTTTTAAGTGCTGTTGTTATTTTAGGTAATTTGTGCTAGTCTACACGTCTAGTGGATTAATGAGCTTGGTTTTGCTTGGTTCTCTTTGATCTATTTTGTTGTCAACACAATCGTAGATGACAGAAGTATTTGTTGCACCGGGTTCTGTGGGAGGGGTTTGGATGTCGTGTGTTGTCACTTGTTGGGATTTTAGTGTATTTATATTATAAAACTTTGTGTTTGCCATGTCTCAGGTTGGCTAGTTACAAAATCTTTTTCCACCCTATTTGACAATGCACTTTAGTGGGCTTATGAATGTGGCTAGATCGAATAAGAGGTTTTGTGCGCTCGGAAAAATGAGCCATGGTCCAAGGCAAAATTGAAAAACCAATTTAAAAACTAGTAAACCGGCAGGTGCGCGTCCCGACTTCCCCAAATTGAGCCTCACACACATCTATACTTCTATATTATATCTATATACTTTAGAGAATTGATTTCTATACTTTCTTTTTTGATATCCACAATTCATTTTTTGTCTTTTGGTAAAAAAAAAATACATACACTTTTAACACTAGAATAAAAAAAAGGAGAGTGGTTATCAAAAAAAAGAGTTTAGAAATCAATTCCCTATACTATTTATTACAAGAATGTAATAACCTAAAACTAAACCAAACTCTCTCCTTAATTCTCTCTCATTTATAGAATTTCCTTAACTTTTTTTATTACAAGGACGGGCTTGACGTAATGATAAAGTTGCTCCATTGTGACCTGGAGGTCACGGGTTTGAGTCGCAGAAACAGCCTTTCTGGGGTAAGGCTGCGTACATCAACCTTTCGCCAGACTCCGCAATGGCAGGAGCCTCGTGCACTTGGTTTGCTTTTTTTTTTTTTATATATATTTTTATTCATTATTCTACATTTATTATGAAATGTAAAAAATGTAATGTATTTTGTTTGAAAAGGAAACTATGTTCAACCAATAACAAAATAAAACATATTTTGCATGAAGCTATCTTCTTTCTTTCCATTTTTGTTTTTTATTGTTGTGTAATTTTTCTAATTTTTTGGTGGGAAAAAATGTTAAATTTTAAGAGCCATACAAGCTAACCCACACAGGACAATAAGAAAAAGATTCTTACTGATGTTTTTTTCCTACTCCTGTTCATGGAACGGGCAAGACACTATATATATGTATATACACACACCATTGCAAGATGACTTTTCAAACTACAGATGCGACAAGTTGCGGGAACTCATTGCATTGTGATGAAAATTATGGAGGAAAAGGAGGCAATTCGAGCTAAAGTGGTGACAAAGAAATATGGGTTGAGTGAAGTTGAATGGCTACCGAAACTGCCTAACAGAGGACATGTTTCAAATGTGTGGAAGGACATTCACTCAGTGAAATATGCAAGTGATCTGGTGAGAACATTTTGGAAGGCTTCAAGATTAAGGTTAATTCCGGAAGGAATACCAGATTTTGGGATCAAGTTCGGATGGGTCAAGCATCTTTAAAAGAGTTGTTCCCAAGGCTGTCCAGCCTTTCAACTCAAAAGGATGGTATGGTTGCTGAGGTATTGGGAAACATCGAGTTCAGAAGGTCCTTGTTTGTTTGGGAAGAGGATCAATTGACTGCCATCAATGGATATATGTGGGGCAAAAACACCACCTTGTCTATAAAATCTGCTTATTCTAAGTGGGAGGAGCAACAGTTTACAGTTAATGATGGCCTTATTCTAAGTTGAACATTTTTTTTTGCGGATGGCTCTTCAAAATTGTATTGCTTCAAAATCTGTTCTCTCTCTTGGGGGAATCATACCTCATGATGCTGCTTCATGCCCTTTGTGTAACCTTGAAACTGAAACCCCCAATCACTTGCTATTGTTGTATAACACCACTTGGGGTCTTTGGTCTGGTATTATGCGTTGGTGGAGATTGACTAGGGTATCTCCATCAGATTTGGAATCACTTTGGCAGATTTGGACAAGCTACATGGGTTAAGAATCTTGAAAAAATAAAAATGCTGGTGGACCTGTTTTTATGTTGATCTCTGGAACATTTGGATTGGCAGAAATGACATGGTGTTCAATAATGGAGTATGGGATGATGAAATGATACAGGATATGGCAAAGACCAGAATGACCCTTTGGATTAAGGGGAAATGCGATCTAACAAATTACCCTGTTGAGGATTTGTTCTCCACAAAAAGTGTCAAACCAAATCGGCCTGGTGTTGCGGGCGTGCCAGGACAGGATTGCTGTCCGAATTGTTTTTAAGGCCTTCGTGCCTCAAAATCCGACTCCTCTCGAGCGACTGTGCTTGGCCTAAAGGGTAAGGCCTCGTGATGGTTCGTTGGCTGCCTTAACGAAAAGGACTTTAGAATTTCCTACCGTTGTAGAAAATGGGAAGAAAGTAAAATAAGGACTAAAACATGAATGAAAAGGTCTCCATTAACGGCTTAATGAAGATTGGGTACAAGGGAAACTTAAACTACTTATGAAGTGAGTACAAGTAAAAGAAATAGAAATGAAATGGCATAAGCTTTGAGCTTTGAGGTCGTGGACCCTTGGCAAGGCCTCCCAAACTGTGATTTATAGGAGCTACAGGCCTTGAGCTGCTTCAAAATGCTCCAATGCATGGCTGCCATGTGGCCCTTCAGCAAAGGCTTGGGCTAGAGCAGCTTCAAAACGAACCAATGAAGAGCTACCCTTTGACCAAAACGTGTCTTTTACTCCAAGAAAACGGCAAAGGCCTGAGAAACCCTTCCCCTTTGCATAAAATTCTGTAAAAGGGCAAAAAGAATTTTAGCTTCTGCAACATCCAGGCCATTCTAAGCTGCTTCAACACTCAAGCCACTGCTTGAATGGACTCCCTCTGGGCCCACCAAGATTTTCCCAGGCCTTTCCTACGTTCTATTGGACCTCCCTCCTCTGGTGGGCCCTCAAGTCCTCTCAGCTTGATATCTTACGGAAGAAGGATCGAGAAACACAAGACCAAGCAGGCCTGGGTGAGCTGCTTGTGAGCAGCTTGCTGAGGCCTGCCAGAATCACTCACTATCATCTCCAAGGGCTGCATGTATGCCACCTGTCGTTGGCTTTGCTTCATGCTGAAGTATGGGGTCCCATTGGTCCAGACTTTGAGCTACTTACAATCACCATTTAAGCAGCTTACCTAGGTCTGCTCAACAGGAACATTCTAGGCCTTTGAGCTGCTTGTGAGCAACTTAAGGCCTTTTCCTTCCAGTTGAGACCCATATGCAATGTTTCTAAGAAGCAGGCCCACACAATATATACTTGGGCCTAAATTTGAGGTGCAAGATAGGCCTTAGTCTATTGTAAGCCTTGTGAACCCAAGCCTAGAGAAAAACCCAAACTTTAACTGATTTGGACCTACTAGAAGGCCTTATCGCTTTCAAGGCCTGTCCTAGGCCTCGGATAAAAATGTTTTAAGCTCAATGGACTGACCCAAGGCCTTGGCCAGTTCTGGGCCTTTTATGGAAGTAACATTTTGGGCTCTGGCTTTGCTCCAAGCCTTTAGAAGCTCGATTACCCCTTTTGCATTCACACCGGCTCCATCCTGCTTGAGACCGATTTTCATGGCATCTCAAGGCCTGGAATCGACGTTCAAAGCCACCTTTAACCAATCAATCGGTCTTCTGGCTTTTGGCCAAAAATGGGTGTAAACAGGATTTTAAAAGATGTCTCGATGGCATAAGAAAGCCAAGGCAGTAATATTGTGTGACACATCGGAATTCAAGAAGAGCTAGATTAGTTAGCGTACTAATCCAAACGAATAAGTACTCGAATATATGAATAGTTCTTGAATCCACTAAAAGAGATAAACTAGGAGAATATTTTTTGACAAAAGATGAATAAAACTTTAGGTTATAACCCCTTTTATAAGGCTTAACCCTAGAAATCCTAAAAACCCTAAGAAACGTGATGAAAAATAGAGCCCAAAAATTGGAGAAACTACAAAAATGAAAAGCTAGAAATAAAAATAAGATTTTTCCAACTTGAACCAACCCCTATGGAATTATACCCAAAGAGTTATTAACGATCTAAAACTTTTCAAAATGGCAAAAAATATAAATTGAATGCCTTAACGAAGGAATTATGCCGAAATCCATCTTGGATCACAACTTAAAGTGGTGAGTATTAACGTCGGAGCGCGATTTTAAGTCAGCACACCAAGTTTGGGCCCATTCCGAGCTCATCCAAAATTTGCCAAATTGGGTTAATCTGCAATTAAACCCTCCTAGGCTTCTGACGCTTCAACCAGTTCAATTAATCATAGAATTGGGCTGCCACGTGTTCTACATCATTGTGATGGGTGCGTGTTTTGTGTGTGACAGTGTGAGTGTGTGAGATCTTGTTTCTTGGGTTGGGCTGTTCTATGGGGTTTGTGGGCCTGTTGCTAGTCCTGATATGTTTCTTGGTTTTAGGTCTCTTCTTTTTGGGTTGGTTGCTGGTCTAGGTCTGTCTTCTCAATTCTGAGCCTTTGTGGGTGTGTCTCTAGGCTCGGTGTGTATCTCCATTTAGTAAGGAAATGCCTTTGGGGTATGTTCCTTTTGGGACAGGTCTGGTGTGGGCTTTTGTGTCTTGCTTGGGGTCTGGTTTTCATTTTATTTATAGTGTCTTTGCCCTGAATATGGGCAGGTCTAATTTGGGGCTTGTGTTTAGTAGAGTTTTTATCTTTCTTTTGAGTCTTGTCTGGAGACTAGTTATAAGGCTTGGTGGGCTTGTCTACATATTTTCAGGCCTTCTGTTGCCCTCACTGCGTTCTTATAAACTTAAGTTAAATCTGATAATTTTGTCCTTATTTGAATTTTTTTTCGCATTCGTTAGTTTTGTGCCAAATTTTAGTGGCTTATTGATTCGTCTCAACGAGACGTCGAGACGAATCAGAAAAGTAAAAAAAATTCACTTTTACCTAAGTATTTTGAGAAATAACCACTTTTTAGCGCAAAAAGTGAAGAAATACTTGGGTAAAAGTGAAGAAATTTTACTTTTCCAATTCCCCTCGTCGAGACGAATCAATAGCCGTCAAAAGTTTTGCACAAAACTAACAAATACGAAAAAAATTCAAATATGGACAAAATTCTCAAATTTAAGTAAGCATCACATCTTTGTAATTACCAGAACATTTGTTGGCCTGTGAGGATCGTCATACTTTTATAATTTTCAAAATCGAGAGATGATACAACTCTTGAGTAAAACCAAGGTGGAGGCAGAATTTTCCATCAAGGCCAAATAGAGAGGAAAAAAATTGTACAGTATACTAGCCATGAAAAACAATATACATAAAATTGTTTGAAATATAATTGGCAGCTTTATTCATTAACAATTTTATGAATCAAATTAAGTATACTGTACAATTTTTTTCCTCTCTATTTGGCCTTGATGGAAAATTCTGCCTCCACCTTGGTTTTACTCAAGAGTTGTATCATCTCTCGATTTTGAAAGACCAATTAGCAGCTTTGTACAGTAAGTCATAAAATTGTTAATGAATATCATCGTTTTTGGAGGGACGTCCCTCAATAATCCTAGCCATGAAAAACAATATACAAAATTAAGATGTGTCACGTAAGCGGGGCATTAAAGCGCGTGAACGCAATGTTTGGCAGATTAATGCAGAAATAAAGGTATGAATTGTGCATTAATAGAAGCAGTGAAAAGATATGCATGTAATTGGATAAATATAGATTGAATTTTTAGAGCATAGAACATACCAAAAACAGTGTTGGAAATGTTTGAAGCAACTTGATTCTTCGCAGCATTGCCGATCAAACGCTGCCTATCAGTGAATGCAACATAAGATGGCGTCGTCCTGTCTCCTTGATCGTTCGGTATAATTTCAACTCGATTGTGCTGCCAAACTGCCACGCATGAGTAAGTTGTTCCAAGATCGATCCCGATTGCCGGCCGTACCCTATTTTCAGCCATTTTTTCTCGATAACGAAACAGAAAAAATTAAGCAGAATTATAGAAACTGATTAAAGAAATACTATAATTCTAGAGAGAGAAAATAGTTGCACTTGGTCTTTATCTCACAGTGTTTTGCAGAATGAGGGGTGGAAGATGTCGACTTTTTAAAGACAAGCTATTGGTGAGAGAATGTTCGAATCGTGGACTTGGTAGAAAATATTTATTTTGGAGGAAACAGAAACAGAAACACACATATTCTAAACGGTAAGAAATGGTTTCTAAATTTTGTTTTTAATTCCACCCGGTCGGATTTCATTTGGCAATTCTATTTGGTTTATTGGTGAAACAAACAAACTGTGGTAGAAGACATCAAGGTCCGGGCGAAATCGAGGAATTGGTCTTTTAGCTAGTCGGGCAGAGAGAAGAACAAAGCTGCTAATTGGTTGATCACGCATAGTCTTGACAGGAGTTTCTCTTTCCAGTTGAGTTGTATTCCGTTCGAATTATATTTCATTCTGCGCAAAGATTGTAATTCCTAATTCCGTTATTTGGATATTAATGTGACACCTTAAAAAAAAAAAAAAAAAACTGTGGGACCCAACACTTCTTTGAGAAGTTGAAGAGAAGGCGAGGCCCACTTGGACCCACAAATATCACATAAAACAAGCCTATCGGCTGTGACAATATGGGAAATGTAACCCATTCCTCAAAATCAAGGAGAATTTCTGGGGGAGGTGAATGACAGCACGGTGCTGTCCCAGCCGAGCGGGACCCGCTGTGGTCTCATTCCGATAATCGAAAATGTTCGCTTTGGAGAGCTCGTCGAGTAAAATAACGATGTGAAAAATCAGCTCGATCGGGATCATTAAGTGCCTAATTGGTACAAATATAACTTGCCAATAATGGGTTTCACATTCATGGCGGAGGACGAGGTAGGGTTTTGAGAGGGCAGAATTGTCAAAATGGCACCCCGCTTCACCAACAATACCCAATTCGGGAAGAGGTGAATAAAAAATCCGGGAGAGCCTCAAATCCACCTTCCTATTTTTACTCCTAAACACCGGAGAAGTGGAGAAGCCGGAGATGAAATCTGGCTGCGTCCCAAATCCCCCTCCAAATCCACCATCCTAACAGGCTCTTAGAGCATCCACGTAGTGACCTTGAAAACTATAGTAACAAGCGAAACTCAAAAAAACTCCCAAAACCTACGTTTACCAGCCTCGTTGGAATAACCAGAAGAATAGCCGGAGCTGCAGTCCCTCGTTGCAACACACGAGGGACTATTCACGGGCTACTTATTATTTTATTGTTCTCAATCTGGAGCAGACAGTAATATAGGTTGCGTACCAGTCGTATGGTGGGAGAGCTTGATGTACTGGCCTTGACGGTGTTGGTGCGAGAGGCCGAGGAACTGCTGTAGCGCCGGCGAGACCTTGAGAATACCAGTGAGTCGAGTCGGTTCCGGGGCTCCGAAGAGGCTTCTTCTTGGGAGGCAACCACGGTAGCTTGGGGGTTGATCAACGGAGAGGAACTTGATGAAGTGGTTTGGTTTGCTAATTGCTGGTGAAGTGTCGAGTTTAGTGAATACCAAGGGAAGAGAGTAAAGTTAGAGAGAGAGAGAGATATATATATAGAAAGGAGTAAAGTTAGAGATAGAGAAAAAGATGGGTTAAGTTTTGCTTTTTTTTTTTATTTTAAGAATAACGAAACAATATTTTTAATGGAATATTTTTGATATAGAGAGTCTGATGCAGGAGACATTTTTAAAGTGAGCAGTTAAAATAATAAAATAACTTTTTAAGGTATAATTTGGTCCAAAATATAGAGATCCTGATGCCAATGTTCTTACTTTTTAATTGGAGACAAATCTCTCAATTAAATCATGATTGCAATCTTAGATATTCGCACAACTTGACTTTTAATAATAAAAATAAAATGTCATAAAGTTGGTCCCATTTACGTTACCGTCTAGTCATATCTTATTAGTATGATGTAATCATCACCTAGTTTTTAGGTCGGTAATACTCTCCAAATTATTAATTGCATATTTTAAGATAGTGTCAAAATTAGCTCATATTAATTTTGCCACTCTTCAAAAATTAACAATTTAGGGAGTGGCAAAATCAATCCTTTAATTTTGCCACTTTCCTAGAGATTGTGGTTAACGATTTGAAAAGTGACAAAATCACTCTCAAAAAATAGACGTGGGGTCACGTGCCCCCACAAAACTTCAATTTTTTTTTTTTCTTCTTCTTCTTCTTCTTCTTCTGTTACTCTTCCACGCAGTCCGTCCTTGACTCCTTGTAAAACCAATTTTTTTTGTGAAACCGCGTCCTGTGAGACCTCTTCCAAGTCTTTTCCAAGTTCTTTATTTGGTTACTTGGTTTTTACTCAATTAATGATGGAGATTTACACTCAGTTTTACATAATTTGTGATTAATTTTTTTTAAGGTTCTTAATACAAGGTGCCCCATGCCACTGGATGCAAATCACGGGTCCACCACTAACTAAAGCTACCCTCCAATTCAGGATCCCGGCCCATCACCCCTCTTTTTATGATTATCTCCACCGACCCTAACTATATACTTCTTGTTTAGATGTCAAAATGTACTACTCCAATCACACTCTCTTTTTTTATCTTTAAAATAGAATCTCAATTTTGAATCTCTAATCTAGAAAGGCAAATGCTACACAGCGCTATATTGCGCTCCATATGTGGGCCCCTTTCGGCAGAGTTTTCCTTCTTTCCAATGCAAAGTCCAGAACAATGATATCACAAAAGCACTGTAAGGTGATTTTACAAGTTTATCCTTATTTTTGTAGGTAATAACAAACAAACCATTAGAAAACAATGGGCGGGTCCTTTTTGCTACTTTCAGGCGCCATTTCCCCTTTATCTTTTCACAGTTTTCACCGCCATTTTCCCTCCGCCCTTTCACAATGCAGATGAATTCTCACTCTTCTTCTAAACTTGTTTCTTTCTTGTGTCCTAAAAACTCTTGATTAAGCTTGAGGTGCCTGGAAAACTCTTGATTAACCCTTCCAACATGGGTCCTTTTCCCCTCATCTGGTCATTTCCCCTCCATTTCCTTTTTACTTAGAACCCTAGAAGAATAGTGGATTCCATTATGTTGTGATTCTCCGGCGAGGGTTCCGTCATAGTCAGTGATGACTTTCGAAGAGGATTTTTTGATGGGCAACAAAAATAGATCAATGCCCATGTATATTTTTGTAGTTTTGGGTTGTTGAATGATTCTTGATATGGGGTCATAATACCTTGTCTTTTTGGAATTATGTCATGTGAAAATGAAACTTAGCAGGAACATGATGGTTTATGGAACTTAATTACGCACTTACAAGTTGATTTATTTGTGGCTTTAGGTGTTTAGGTATTTCTATGCACTTTTGGTGTTATTCAAGTTCTAAAATACAAGATATTTGGCTTCAGTGTTCATCTGGTTTGTGTAAATTATTGCGCATTTGTACCGCACGGCTAGTGGGATCCCATTCCAGGTTCCACAAAAATAAAAAAAATATTCATAAATTTAAAAAAAAAAATTATGGGGCTTTGTAAAAAATCAGTTCCACTAGATATCGATAAGTATTTTTTTTCTAGATTCATAGGAGCGAAAGTGCTCAACTATTCAGTTTTCCTCCTACGAATCTAGAAAAAAGACTCGGGTGATTTGTTCTTATTAAAAAATTAAGTTTGGTTCATAATATTTTATTTTTTATATTACTCTTGTCGATACGAATCAATAATTTAAAAAAATTGATGCAAAACTTAAAAAGAGAATAAGCTATGAGGTAATGACGTGCTTGAAAAGTGTATCTAAAATATAGTAGCATGTGAGAATATAAAGAGCAACAAAAGGGGAGGTTAAATTCGTCATTCAAGTTAGAGTGAGAGACAACAAGGAAATGATTAGTAAGGAGTCTGCCAAATACAGTAAAAGCTGTTGCAGTTGATGGGAAACATCTGACTTTTTCCTCTCTTATCCGGCGCTATAGTGCGGTCATTAGTAGGACCGATCTAGAAATTCCTACAGAAAATAGTGAGTCGTGTCTATAACCCACTTTCACTGTTTATGCTTGGAATCACTTACAAGTTTTGTCTTCATATCTTATTAATAAATAAATACAACTCTTTCAATATTAATACCACAGGAAGACAATGGCTAACACCTTTGAAATTACATCTAATTGCATATTTTTAACAAAAATCTGAAAAACACTAAATTCTCAAGTTGTGTGAAAATGACGGAAGGAGAAGTGTGTTTTACAAATAGAGGTAGAAATATAGGGATGATGGTATATTCAAAACATGCACTAGCTACTGCAACACTGTAGCAAGGGTGGCGACACTAGTAGTACTTATCCCTGGCTCGATCGTTCAATTCAGATGCGAAGAGGGAGGTAACGACAATGATAATGAGAAGATAATTTTCATACAAAATGTTAAGAGTATAGTATGAAATCAGGACTAGCTTCGCCAAATGTTATAAACCTAGACAATTCAAAGGGTGCTTGCACGTTGTAGACACGCAATTAACACAAGAGTGTGTATTGTGTCAATTTTCATGTAATTTATAGGCTTGAAATCCTCTACCTCGCTATTATGTGTTCCAACCCTTTTGTCCGATTGTTTAGTATTCTCAAGTGTTGAGAACATGTGTGAAAGATTAAGTCCCATATTGAATAAATAGAAAAATAGTTGGATCTTAATATACAATCGGGTGGCTCACCACTTACAAGGCTTAGCATTTTAAGTGGATATGGGTCATTCAATATATATTGGGTCCATGTGATATGGTGTGGACTCCGTAGATACTTCCCAATGGATTGGGCCTAGGCGCACACGGAGGACCTCAAGCTGATCAGACTTCTAACATCAACTTGTTATGATTCTCCAATGTTTTGACTTTTCGATCCATTGTAATTCAATTCGATGCTCAAAATATATCTTTTTCCGAACCATTACTTCCGACTCCCTTTTTTTTTTTTTTACAAGAAGAAAGATTTTATTAAACTTCGAATGAATAAAACCAAAGATTAAAAAGATAAAGGGTGACACAAGCTACCCATGACCTGGAAGGAAAAGAAGTCAAGTTGGCAAGAAACCAGCTTGAAACGAAAGAACTAAACGCGAGTGAACCCAAAATAAAACCTAAAGGATACAACAATAAGAAGCACCCCAAAAGGATACTCTCTGATATTGCTGGAATCTTTGCTGTGCAAATATATATTTATGGTGATTTTTTCGTGCTTCAGGGCCAAGTGTCTCCCTCTCTTGACCTTGTTATGATTCTGTCTCATTATCTTTTGGTTGGTTCGACTGCTTACGCGAATGAAGAGGATTAATTAGTTACATGTTTGAGCTGTGATCTGAGCCTTCTTATTTGGAGGCTTAGGATCTGTCACTGATGAGGAGCGACTTGACTCCTGAACTCCCTTTCCTTTTCTCCATTCAACTCTTTGTTGGATATTTGGTTAATCGTTTTGCTTCATGTATCAATATTATGAAGTGGGTGATTTCCCTTTTCTGATTCCTCCCCGATGTATCCTTATCAAATTTGTATTAATAAATTTCTTGTTGTGCCGATCGGAAAAAAAAAAAAAAAAAAGCAGTACCCGAATAGAACGGCAAATAACCTAAGCAAAACAACCTCCCCAAAACAGCATATCCAAAAACCTCCCAAAAAAACCCCGCAACATGGCAAAACCACGCCAGTGACGCTACACAAGAATAAAGCAGGCCTCCAACGCAAAATGACAGCAACCTCACTCTTTTACTATACGACGACTCTAGTTTTACCCCTCACATGGCTAATACAAGTGGAGTTAAACAAAGGAATTAATATATTCTGATTATGTAGGCGATCAATATATATATATATATATATATATATATATATATATATACATACTGTTATGTGCGCATGCAAGGACAGATGATAATCGAATCCCACCGATGTTTATTGCCTCCAACGCAAAATGACAGCAACCTCACCCTTCTACTATACGAGGACTCAAGTTTTACCCCTCACATGGCTAATACAAGTGGAGTTAAACAAATGAGTTAATATATTCTTATTATGTAGGCGATCAATATATATATATACATACATACATACAGTCCGTCTCCCGTAAGAATCATCTTATTTTAATAAAATGCGGACCTCCCATTCCCGATCAAATTTCGATGATCGGAGCCACTCAATGTGTTCAGAACGTGATTTTAAGGATACTCGCTAGAAATCAGCAAAACAAAAGACCCGGAAGGGCTTCATCCGAGCAGTTTATGTTTATTTTTTATAGAACGGTTCAAATAAAAACTGCTCGGATAAAGCTCTTCCCGATATTTTTTTTTGCTGATTTTTCGTGGGTACCCTTAAAATCACGTTCTGATATAGTACAAGAAAAAGCAGTATTGCCTTCGCTTTTAAAAAAGTGGCTAAAAGTTCAATCTCGTTGGCATAGGATTTTACCTACAAAATTTCTTGCGTCGCTAAGGCGTGGCTAAAGGTGCGTCGACAATAGTTTTTGCCAACGAGAAGTCTATGCGTGGGTAATGAATGAGTTTTAGCAACTACTTTTAGCGTTAGCAAAAGGTCCAAGCTGTGTTGGTAATTATTGTGCGTTGGCAAAAGTCAAGAAAAATAGGGACAACATTTTACTTTTGCCAACGCAAAACAAAAACTTTAGCGACGACTTTCTTCGTGGGCAAAGGACAAGCTTTACCAACGCAAATTGCTTGTTGGCAAGAGCACCATTTGCACTAAATTATAATTTTATTTTTTTCCTGTACTACTTTTGCCGACACCTAAAATGCATGAGAAAAATAATTTGTATTGTATGTTCCATACCTTTGCCCACAGTTAATTCTGTTGGCAAAGTTCTTAAATATATTCACAAATTTAAATTTAGAGCTCAATTTTCATAACATTTGAGGCTTATATTCCATCAAAATTCCTTAAAAACACACAAACATAGAATCTGTTATCAAATTTCAACAAAATCAATCCCATATGTATCCAAGTACATCCCAAAAGTAACTAACATTCTAAAATATCCAAAAACGAACTTTGTCAATACATTTCAATATTCAAGAGTAATTTACCAAGTCTACCATATCCAAGTATCCTACCAACAAAGCTATTATAAAAAATAAAAATAAAAAATGATTCGAAAACATTAAGTGATTCCATCGCATTGCCTTGCCAAACCAATGCATCATCAACCTGTCAATAAATCCAAAAAAACATCAATGAGAACTATAATTACTATCGTAATTGTGAAAATAATAGTATCTACTTTTATTGAAACAGAACACCCCAAAAGGAGAAGGGGAACAGAACACCCCAAAGGTTTAAAGTAAACCTAGGCTAAGTACCCCACAAAGTGTACGGGGTATAGCTTCCCACATGTTTGACCCTTCCAATAATTGGGATAACACCACTGCCTGAACTACTTGGCAGCTGCCTAACCTGAAAAGCCTTACACCCATAGCCAAATAAAGCACCAGCATCCCTTGATAACAGCAGAAAACAGTTGCAACAAAAAAACAGCATCCAAAAATCCTTAGACACGAGAAAATTGGCACCAGGTGCACCAATAGATTCAGCATGTGCACCAACAGATTCAATAGCATATGCCCAAGATTACAAATTTCTTTTGAGACCTAAAGCCTTTTACTTCATGATTGATATGCAAATTTGATTTAGTGCCATTAGCCACACTGAATTAAGTGGTAGCAACAGTACTTGACTCCTCCATTTGACAACAAAAGCTTCCTCAAGGTATCCACAGGAACATCAAAGCCAAATAAGACCCATCGTTTAGACTGTGTCGTGTTTGTGGTTCTTTGATCAGCAAAAAGGTTGTGGTTTACATAGAGATTTAAGAGGAGTTGTCACACCCTCAATTTAAACTACCCAACAACACAGGCGCGTGTGCCCAGAATAAGAGTCCCGAGGGCCAAGCAATATAGAATCCCAAAACAAAATGCAGAAGAACTAGTTCTTTATTATGTAGTTGATTTTATTTTTTGAACTGAATGAAGTTGATTGCTTATTCATCCTTTACGCTTCCGAATCTGTTTACAGTGTGATTTACTAAATACGTAAATGTAGTTAGACTTGACTTTGATTTCATCCAAAATGCCTACTTGATAATGGTTGATATGGAACAGAGGAGTAACAAAGAATTTAGCTTTCATAGAACGTCTCTTTCATATGTCAATTTACAAAGGCACTAGCTAGAACTTTTAGTATTCATGATCGGAATATTCTAATTGGGTGGATGACTGTGAACACCGTGCCACCGCCACCAGAGATGCCTCGCCACCTTGCGGCACATCAGAGATGGCGGCGAGCATGCGGTGGATGCTGACGGAGCGCGCCTAAATGTGTTGATGTAGAAAGTTGGGAGGGGATTGGACTTGGTCGTTCAAAAGATATTAAAGTATACAGATTTCGTCAATCAACAATAACCCAAAAACTTGGCAAATTCAGCCATCTTAATCACGTGTAATAACTCAGCTAATCATGTATACGCATCTGTTCTACAAATAATTGGTCCAGTGCATGGCATGACAACATTGCTTGTGATTTGGTATTAAAAGGTGCCTTGTGGTGTGGAACAAAGTTGTGCCTATCTGAGTGGAGTAGTTCTTGAGTGTGGTCCCTGAGTGCCCTTGATTCAATAACTAATGATAGACGTATGAGATGCTATATACATGTATTAAATAATATCTGATATCGGTAAGGGCGTTTACGAATCGGTATTTCGGGTCACACAAAGACTGGAGCGGCTTATTTTGTTTAAGGTTCTTGTAAAAAATCAACTCAATCCGATATCGGTAAGGGCGTTTACGAATCATACAACTTTGATTTAGAATTTGGTCAGAATTTCTGAAGCAAAGTTGGATGATTCGTAAATGCCTTACCAGTATCAGATTGAGATGATATTTATAGGGACCCTAAACAATACATTTTGAACAAAATGAATAGCTCCGATCATTGCTGCTATACGGGATTTGCTGTACCTACTGTTTATATTTTGAGTGCTGAGAATCTGAGATGTCAGTTTAATAACTTTGATACTGTGATTTTGTGGTGTGGACTGGTGGCACGCAAATATTGTGTTTGGGCTTATTTTGTGTATCTCATTTTTCTTACTGAATTGAGCGGCCCAATTGTTTGGGCGGATGGCTGACCAGGAGACAACCAAATCAGGAGAACAAAACACCCAACAACTAATGCAGCGCCTATGACCACTTTTGCATCACCTTAATACACTTGAAAACAGTCCAGCAAAACCAAAAAACAAAGAGGAAGCAATTTCAATCGGAATGCACCATCCCTGGCGAAACGAGAACTTTCTTCAATCCAAGTGACGCCGAGAATTGCTACCTTTGAGGATCGCAATATCATGATGCAGATGTTGGAACCAAATTATATTATTGATTGAGCGTGGCAAGTTACTAAAATGCTTGCAAACACCATCTGACACCTATCACCACAAAAAACTACATCACAAGTGTCTCGATGATTGATCGATGCTGTTTATATTTTATCCTACCTCATTAAGGCTTTGATTCACAAAGTTTTTTGGGGGCTTTTTCTTGTTTTTATTGTGAAAATTTTATTCGCCTTGAAAAGAGGAATCAAATGTTTTCTAATTCGAATTCTAGCAACTTAATTGAAAACGATTTTCCCTGTAATCCTTTCCATCTTGATCATTGAACAAATTATGCAGTCAATGCTTCCTTCCACTTGAAATCCATCTTCCACTTTTTCAATGAGCCCATCAACTAGCCGTTAGAGATAATAAAGACATAATCTTCTATATCTTCCTCCTTGGTTAATGTTTTCCTTTCAGAAGAGCCCATGTAGCCAAATGAAAATAAGGAGAAGAATTGTCCTTAATCTGTATCCTTCTATTCAAATGTTGACTTATTAAAGATAGCGATTTCATGTAGACTCTCTCTTTGTTCAACTTAATCAATTCCTACAAACTAATTAACGTTTATTCAAATCAGTATTAAATATCTCAAAATCAATTATATTTCTCCATTAATATTCTATGCTTTGTTATCATCAAAATCAATATAAGGAATCCATAGAAACCTCTGGGCTAACAAATTTTAAGAATCACATGAGTACTTAGCCAGAACATTTAGGCCTTGTTTGGTAACCATTTCACTTTCAGTTTTCTGTTTCAGTTTTCAGAATTTTCAAAAATTGGACATGAAAGTACGTTTGGTTGTCTATTTTCATTTACAAAAAGAGAGAATGACTTTCAAAATTTTTGAAAATTGGAGAAGTAGCAAAACTGAACTTTCACTTTTTCTATAAAAAAAAACAGGCAGCCAAAACTTTTGCTACAGTGCCTAGAGTACGTTCAAGTCATGGGGAACATGTTTTGCCTTTTTTTTTTTGAAAACAAGGTTGACACAAACATGTTTTCTACTTTCACTTTTTTTTGAGAATAAGTAAAAATTGATTTCAGCAAATAGAAAATAGAAAACAGAAAAGTGACAGCGTTACCAAACATAGCCTTAACGTTTTACTACTAGTACTTTTCCTGAGTACTTCCTGCAATAAAATCTTTACTATAGTTTGTACGTAGCCGCAAAAGAAACTAGCTTCATATATAGATGCTTACTTTTTTTTTGATAGGCAAAAGATGAATTTTATTAAAAATGGGGAAAGGGAAATGGGATCCAACAAAATGTTGGAAAATACATCACAAGGGCAAAGCCCAAACCACCTGAGGGTCTACAAGGGTCCAAAACAAAGAAGACATTAAAGCCCCACCCAAACCCAGATAAAACATCTAACAGCTCCAGAACATCAAAACCCGGTCCAAACCTGGACCGGCCTACCCTATCCAACCCCAAACCCTAACTGCAACGGCCACCCCTTTCGTACAAACCACCGGCGCCCCGCCTCGCCGTTAAGCCGAGCCAATCTCTCCCAGATGTAGAGATCGGCGGCGGAAAACGAACCGGCCTACGAAAAAAGCAAAACGCAGCAGTCAAAGCTTGAGGGCCTACCACCACCAACAGCCACAACAACCCATCTCCACCCCGGCTCCGCCCCAGCAGCACGGACACCAAACGACGACAGCAGCAACCCAGCAGCAGCAAAATGATAACCCCACACCCGATTGAGATCTCCAAATGGTCGCCGACCGGACTTCGGCACACTAAACGACCGGAAAACCCAGCCATGGGGGTCGCATCCACCCCACCACCACCGGACAGAGACCCTCACCGATTGACACCCCATCTTTACAGATAACAACACCTGCAAAACAAACAGTCGAAAACAAAACTAGCTACACCAATCCGCCACACCACCGCCCACCACCGCCCACCAACTCCGCCATATATAGATGCTTACTTATTGAGAATAAATTCCTTACACTGTCGGTATAAACATTTATTTCCTCCAAATCAATTGTATGGCGATACGTGTCAAAACAGTGGTCCCAATTAATAAAACATGACGATGTGGCGCAATGCAATTGATTTAGAGGAAACAAATATTTACACTGGTGGTGTAAAGAATTTATTCTCTTACTTATTCAGCTTATTGTTCCTAGCAATCCAAGTTATCCAACCACACTTTGACAAAGCAGTACTAATCCCAAATTTTATTGACAAAAGCAGATATAGATAACATTTCACATAATATTTTCTCCATCTACTTGCAGGAGATGACGCAGTGAATATGGAGAAATTAATAGTGTTCATGAAGCAAAACCAAAAACCCAAAACCAAAAATTACAGAAAGGAAATACCCAAAAGGTACATGTAATTAGTTTCCAGAGGGGACATAGGGATGACTGAAAAACTCAAACTTAAGAGGAAAGTGATTTTGGCACTCTCCTTTTATTCGTACGCACTCCTTTTTCTGCCTTCATTCAGATGAAGTTTCGAAAGTGCCCATCATGAGTGAAGAGCTTAATTAGAATCTAAGGATAATCTTGTGTTTTTAAATAAATAAAAAAAGACGGAAATAGGAGTGCATGCAGATATAAAGAGAATGTGAAAATATCTTCCTATCGAAGAATATTGGACTCCAGCCGTGCAACGCCGCTTCCACAACAAAATGGAGGACCATCGTTGTCCATTCCTCGGCCGTACCACCACTGCACCTTGCTACCACTACAAGAAAATCTGCAATTACCGGCGTTTTCAAAACGTGGGGAAAAGCCCGATAAACGTTGCCATATAAAAATCCGGCGTTTTTTTATCATGTCATAAGTGTAATTCTCTAACGCATTCCTCGCCTCCACTTTCTTCTTGTGCTCCTCGTCTTCCAACTTGTACTTCTCAGCCTCGCGCACCATTTTCTCAATCTCTTTAGTCGACAGCCTACCCTTATCGATTGTGATCTGGTGTTTCTGTTTGGTACTTATGTCCTCCGCCGACACTTTCAGAATACCATTCACATCGATGTCAAAACAGACATCGAAACTTTGGACTCCCTTAGGAGCCGGAGGAATTCCAGACCAGAAAAATTCGCCCAACAAGTTGTTGTCTTTGTCTTGAGTTCTTTCCCCCTCACGGACTTTAAATGCCATACTAGTTTGGTTATCAAGGGCAGTATAATAACTTTTCTCTATTTTCGTTGGAATTTTGGTGTTTTTCGGAATGAAAACATACGTAAGCCCACTAAATGTGCCCAAACCAATGGAAAGCGGAGTGACATCCAACAACACTAAATCCTGAACCTTCTCTTTCCGTTCGCCACTCAAAGTCGTGGCCAGAATCGTGGCACCAAAAGCTACAGCCTCATCTGGGTTAATGCTTTTGCAAAGCTCCTTCCCATTGAAGAAATCCTGCAACCACTACAAGAAAAACCGGATTAAACGGCGTTTGGAACACGGCGCTTGTACGGGCGCCGTCACAGAGAATAAAAGTGGCATTCCAAAAACGCCGACTTTAGTTTTCCACTGACTTAACGCCTCAATCTAACGGAAGCAGACGCGTAAAGTTACCTCGTTCCGTCATTCCGTCAAGCACACGCGTGAACCTAAGTTCGACCGTCTCTCTTTTTTCTTCCTTTGATCTTCAATCGCTAACCTAGCTCCCTCAATCGACCGAAATCTTCTCTCTTCCGTCGATCGATTCGTTCTATCTTTACTCTATCACTCCCTTATCGATTTATGTTTGCAATCGCTTCGATCGGAGCTATACGGTCGTGGTTACAGTTGAAGGCTTCACGACTCACCATATCGGAGCCCTAACTGGTCGCATCGTTCTCTACATGGAACTGAGAGGCTTCATGGTTGCGGTTTCAAAGCCCTTTTTGTGAGGTTTTGAACTCTGCTCTTTATTTGTTTCCTCTCTATTTTCAATCGCTTCAATCGAATCGGAGCCCTAACTTGCCAGTCGACAGATCGGATCCCTAATACGTCGAATCGTCCTGTAGAGGTTACTGTGAGGCTTCATGTTTGATCAGTTGATGTTTCAAAGACCTAGCTATGGTTTTTGCGAGGTTCGATTCCTACTCTCTATTTTTTATCTTCAAATTATCTATTGCACGTATTATGATTCGATGAGGATTTTCCAATCGTAATCAGAGTTTAAGACTTATAATAGTATGTTTTTATTGATTATTTTGCGAATGAAAGTACTGATGTTTTGGTTTGCATGAATCGCCATTTCCCTGACATCTGTAGACTTGAAGACACGAATTTCGCGAAGCCCTAACCTCTCTATACAAGTATCTCTCTCTCTGTGTGTATATATGTCTATAGATTTCTCCTTTTCTATTTGTCAATCGCTTCTTCAATCTTTCTGTTTTTCGATCATTTTCCCTTTCTATATTGTTTAGAGTTTCAGTTGTTTAGGTCGTTTTCCCTTTTTGTTTTTCAATTTTGCAGCTCAAAGACGCAAGTGGTAAGCATTCTACTTCTAATCGACGATATTATTCCCTTTAAAAGTGTTATATGTATACATATCGTGGATATTTGTAGGTATATATGCTCATAATCAATCAATCACTGCGTGTACCCTGAGTTTTAGGAACAATTTAGTAATTTCTGTTATTTCGGAGTTTTGGGGTTTTGAGGAGTATTTAAGTTGAGTATAATTGTGTGTATTCTGAGTGGTGAAAGCAGACTCATTGGTATAGAAGAGGAATTCTTGAGCAATCAGATCCTTGAGAAAGTTAACGGAGCATCATTTTAATGTATTGTTGCAGTTTTGTTGGATACAGAGCACTTCATGCTTCTTTTCTTGACAACCAGTTTTGGTGGCACAGAGCGGATCAGATGGAGTGGAGATATGAGCCTTAATCTCCCTGTCTTGCAGATTTTTTGTAGTCCTTGGCTGCAGAGTTTTAGATTTTTGGTCGATGACTTGGTAATTGTTCTCTATTTTTTTTAAACCATAGGCTTGAATATCTTTTTTTGCCACTTTATCAGCTTGAGCCGGCAACATTCATGTGTTTTTTTTGATGACATTTATGCAACTTCTGTTTCAATGGAACCTGTATCTGATTTTGTGTTTGCAGTTTTGCAGGTTTGAGTTGTACTAATCTGTGATTTCACCATTAAAGCACTTGATGGAGTTGTCTCGGAGCTAAGGTGGTACCTGTCCCTTCGTCTTGCAATCCCGTATTGATAATATGTAATTCTCTTGACTTCGAGGTTTTATCTCTTTCCAAATAGAAGATATTAGGTAGTCGAGATGATCATCAAGAGGTAGTCGATAGACTCGATACGGAACCAATTGCAACTTCGTTACTCAATTAGTCTGGTTAGGCGGATTAGGCGCGGGATTACTTTTAACGGTAGGTTTTCTCTCTTTTATTGAGGTTCATTGCAGATTGATTTTTGTATTCGTTGGGAACTTGTATATTGCTCAAATCAGTTTCATTTGCAGAGTAGAAAGCGAATTGGAGAATATGTTCAAAAATTGGGTCTTCATGTTTTGAACTGATTTAGCAATGGCAAATCGTTGTGCAGGTTGTTTTTTATGGTTATGGGCAACCTAAAAGGTCAGTTACTAGAATTCAAATGGCTTTTTGGAAACTACTTTTCTTGTACTGGTAAGGCAAAAATAGTTTCCATCACTCAATTAGGCGTTCGAACAATTTGTTTTTCATGTTCTAGTTTCTCTGATTGCAGAAGCTTTCGAGGCCATTTTTTGATTTGCATATGCCCGGGCACGATGCTTCTTGTGTTTTGGTGGATGCAAGTGATCAAGAAGAATACCGAATAAAGTATTTGGTTGCGAAGAGCTTGTTCAGTGGCGGATGGAGAGCATTCTCAATTGCTCACAGATTACTCGAGGGAGACCTTTTGTGTGGATTGGAAGAGTTGTGTGATTTGCTGTATAGGAGAAACTTTTTTGTATATTCTTTGGACTTGATTTTTTGTACGTCAAGAGAGAAGTTCAGGGTTTTATGTGTAATTTGTTGTTATATTTTATGACAGCAGTGACAATTTGACTTGTGTTAATTTGAAAATTTGTCAGAATTTGCTGTTTTTAGTATTGGGATGGGGTACATTGGAATTGGAAAAGGGGAAAGCATGGGTCTAAAGCACGCGTCTGCAGTCTGCAGTAATGCTTCCCCATAAGCCTAAACGGTAGAATGACGTCATCCTTGGAAGGCGTTTATGAAAACGTCGGCTAGCCTCTAGCACGGCATTTATAAAACGTCGTCAACTTATGCCGACCCCACCTATAGTCGGCGTAATAAAAAAACGCCGGATTTTTATATGGCAACGTTTATCGGGCTTTTCCCCACGTTTTGAAAACGCCGGTAATTGCAGATTTTCTTGTAGTGAACAATTGCCGGACCTTGGGAATCCTAGTGGACCCACCAACAAGAACGATGTCGTGGACACTGCTCTTGTCCATTTTGGCATCCGTCAAACACTTCTTCACTGACTCAATACACTTCCTGAACAAATCCATGTTCAAATCCTCGAACTTGGCCCGAGTAAGGGTCGAGTAAAAATCAATCCCCTCATGTAACGCATCCATCTCGATAATAGTTTCAGCTGACGACGAAAGATTCCTCTTAGCTCTTTCACAAAAGAACTTTAACTTTCTTAAAGCTCTTGGGTTTCCACTAATATCCTTCTTGTGCTTCTTCTTGAATTGCTCAATAAAATAGTTCACCATTCTATTATCGAAGTCCTCACCCCCCAAATGGGTGTCTCCGCCCGTAGCTTTAACGTCAAGTATACCCTCTTCTATGTTTAATAGAGAGACGTCGAATGTTCCGCCCCCGAGATCAAATATGAGCACATTTTTCTCACCAGTGCTACTGTTTTTGTTGTCAAGACCATACGCGATTGCGGCCGCAGTTGGCTCATTGACTATTCGCATGACGTTGAGACCGGCGATGACTCCGGCATCTTTTGTGGCTTGTCTCTGACAATCGTTAAAGTAGCTGGGGACAGTGACAATAGCATTTTTTATGGTAGTGCCGAGGTAATCCTCTGCGGTTTCTTTCATTTTTATGAGGACCATTAAGGAGATTTCTTCTGCAGAGAATTGTTTCTCTTCGTATTTGTAAGTTACTTCTATCATGGGTTTGTCATCTGGATTGGGTGTAACCTTGAATGACCATAGCTTCATGTCACTTTGAACAAGGGCGTCGCTGTATTTTCGTCCAATTAGACGCTTAGCATCTGCAAACACCAAAATTTCAAGAACCAATGAGAAAGTAGAGAGAGAGAGATAAGATAGTTGGCTAAAATTTTCTAATTCCCAAAAAATAGTAAAAAAAAATGTAAACAAAGAAGGAGAGAGAAATTCATTACCCTACCACAAGTTTAAAAAGTACTCCTCTTCTAGAGCATCCGCAATGGTAATAATTAAAACCAATAACCAAAATGTGTCACGTTAGCATTTGATTATCTATTTAGTCTATAATCAAACTTAACAACTTTACCTCCACATTGATTATTTTTGCATCCCTAACAAAAAAAACCCCACAATACATAATGCACATTTGTCCAATCGCAAGTAAACGAGTTTCAATCACACACCCGACTATACCAAATTATTCGTCTCAATGAGACGATTCCAATGTGGAGTGTTTTAAAGTTATTGAGTTTTGAGTTTGGTTATTGGTAAAAGTTGTTAAGTTTGGTTATAAGATGAGTAGAATTTGGTTATTTGCTAAAAGACTTATAATTTTGCTTATTACAATATGGGGTGTTTTTTTAGCATTGTTAAATTTGCTAATCCACACCCATTTGCTTATTACAATGGGGATGCTCTTATGCATTATGTTCAGAATTTCTATCGCTTTTTGTTCATTGGGGAAAATACCTACCTTTTTTCTTTACGTTGAAACTTCTTTGGTGATTGCGGATTCTTATCATTTGGTGATCGATTGCGGATTCTTAGGAGCGAGGACAGATAGAGTGACGGCTCTGGAGCATTATGAAAGAAATTTTCAAACATCTTCTACCAGAAAAACTCAACTTCTATGCAGAACTAATGTGGTAACTGGTAACCATTCCATCATCTTTTTATTAATTGTTACATGCAATTTATTGTGCTTAATTAAGAATCTTATTGAGAGCTTATATTGCAAACACCTTAATCTGATTTCATTGAAGTTCAGGACTTTGTTTCTTTGAAAAAATGGAGGTGAGTTTTGTTCGCTAATATGATAGGTTTATATAATAAAGAGATTAAATTCTTTCCACCGGCGGTAGAAAATTCCACTTTTCCACCACCACCTTTTTTGGTCCTATTGTGTGTTTATTATTGATCTGAACTGTTTATCTTATAGACTCCACATAGTAATGTATTAATGCAAAAAATAAATTTGATCGGACATCGATAGAAGTATCAAAAATTGAATTTTTCTTTTTTAAAATGGACAGTTTATCTTGAAACCCCGCGATAAACATCTAAACGCTCCTCCTCTTCTCTTCTTTCTCTCTCTAAAACCAGAAAACCTAGCCGCCAGATTCGTTCCTCTCCTTCCCCTCCCCCGATCGGCGGCGGGAGGGGAGGGATCTCCTCCCCTCCTTCTCCCTTCTGTCTTCTTTTTCTCTTCTTTTTGCAGGTTCATGCGTGGGGTTTCAAGCTTCCGATCGGCATCAGGTGAGGCGTTGGACGGCGGCATCGGAGCGGTTGGCAGCATCGGCGTCATGGTTCTCGACATCCGGGTATTCTTGGGTCGCTCTACCAATTGATGAGCGACGCTGTATGGGATTCTCGGTTGGCGGCGAGGGCGATTCTCGGTGAGGTTTCCTTCTCCTGTCTCTCTCTCTCTCCTTCTCCTGTTCTATTTTCCGACCCACTGATCCGGCGCTTTAGTGGGTCCTCCGCTCTCCCTGCCATGGCTGCTCGGTTTCCTTCTCCAAGTGCATCTCCGGCTGGTTTTCTGATGGGATCTCCAGCTTCGGCTTAACGGCAAGGTGTTGTGTCGGTGGTGGAGGTTACCGCCGTGGTCTCCCGCTACGGTTGCTGTTGGGTGCCGTGGATTTGCCTAATGGCTCAGGGTGCTTCCGGGGCAGTCTGGTTTTTGTGTTCGTCGGCTCCGCTTCCACTTGGGTTTGCCTTCGGTGGTGTGGTGGTCTTGTGGTGGTGGCGGCGAACGGTGGTGGTGGCTGCCAGGAGCTTTTGGTAGGGGCGGTGGTGGATGTTTTGCACTTTGGGCTAGGGTTAGGTTTTGGGTTTTCTTGGGGTGTTTTTGGGCTGATTTATATATCTGGGCTTTAGGCCTTTAGGTGTTTGAACTTTATTGTATATCTGGGCATATTGAGGCCCATTGGGTGTTTTGGGCTTCGTCCCAACAGGTGTTTTCATCCAATTTATTGTTGGATTCCCCTTCCCCTCTCCCCCAACTTGATGTACCCTGTGTCAAGTTCTTAATAAAATTTTGTTGCCTATCAAAAAAAAATTAGACATCCTTAGCACAACTCTCCCTACGTCCTTGAATGTACTTTATATAAGTTTTAATCTTCAATTTTGAAAAGATGTTTAAAAAAAAAAATTCCCTGTTTTTTCAAGGGAGAACTTTTATGTTGAGTTCAAATCACTTTAAGGGGTATCTCCATCATGAATCTCACATGACATTATTAACAAGAGATCGATGTCATACACCTATTTAAGTTGTAAATATACGAGCTGACTACAAATTAAAAATACATACCATTTTTATATTTTTTTGGTGAAATTCTTATTGCCTTTTCACCTTTTTGAAAACATTCGATATTTACTCATCCTGTGCGTAGCACGGGTTTATTGCTAGTTAACCCAAAATCAAAGTCAATTGTAAACGTATGGATGAGCTTCTACTTTCTTGCCTTTCCTTACAAAGTGAATGGCCGATTCAAATTGGTCCAACTTCGGACTAAAAATTCCAGCCAGGTTTCTAACGTATTCTTTTGGTATATGATCGATTGTCAATGGATTTGGTGTCAACCTAGTTGAGATGCATTCTTCTTGTTGTGAAGCCTTTTTTTATGGTCCTTTTAATCTTTGTAACAATTTTAAAGATTAATAAAATTCATCTTTTGCCATTAAAAAAAAAGAGTTTTTACATTATGGGGGCAAGTTTTCCTATATATGGGGCTAAACAGGCTTATTTTCCTTCATAAAAAACAAAGAGAAATAAGCCCATTTAGTGCTTTTAGCTCCTTTAGCTCCATTGGGGAAATCAACGAGTGTAATTTTGTTCATCCTCTTTAAAAGAGGGTGAACATTACCCCTCCTCTCCTCTTATTGGTTGGAATGGTGTAGGTCCCATCACTGTAATATTTTTTTTGGTAAGTATGGCATCACTTTGTGGTAAGATCCACATCATTTCAACCAATAGAAAGGAGGATAATGTTGAAAAAATAAATTCGAAATCAGCATAGACAATATTCAGTTTTCGATATTGGTCATTGGTGGAATGGAATGCATTCAAAACGCAATGAACAATGACAATAAAAAATTAATAAAGATAGGTACACTACATGGTACACTATATTTCATGTGAGCCTACTTTGGGTCCCATAAAAATTCAGAAAAATATCCATAAATTTTAAAATATTATTTTATAGGGCTTGTAAAAAATCAGCTCTAACAAATATCGGTAGGTATTATTTCCCGATGCGTAGTGGCGAAACTGTTCAACTGTGCAGTTTCGCTCCTACGAATCCAGAAATAATACTTACCGATATTCATTGGAGCTGACTTTTTATAGAGCCCCATAAAATAATATTTTAAAATTTATGGGTATTTTTTTTGAATTTTTGTGGGACCCGAAGTGGATCCCACATAAAATGTTGTATAACTATGTAGTGGAACAATGTAGTGTATGTAACATCTCTTATAAAAAAATATCTCACGATATTGACCAAATAGGGAGGAGTCCGAATAATTAAATAAATGAGAAAATTTCAAAACACCTCCCAAACATTACAATAGATGTCTAATAGACTTCTATACTTAAAAAAAAAATCAATTTTACTTCCAAAGTTATCTTCTGTTATTCAAATAGACATTTTCTGTCAAATTCCGTTAAATTAATAATGGAAACTGCTAACACTTTGTCCCCCCCCCCCCCCCCCCCCCCCCCCCCCACACACACACCCCCCCCCACCACCACCACCCCTATTGTTGCACCACCACCACAATCCTCCTCACTGCCACACCACCACCCTAGCTTAACCCAGTTCTAAACTATTTTACCCAACCTATTCCCAAATTCGGAATTAAGACCCTACCCATCGATATTTCTCTCTTCAAATTCCTCCATCATCTCCCATCCTCCTCTTAGTCAATTCTCAAACATCCCCGAACTCCCTTAAGTTCCTGAGTGTGAAATTACCAAGTCAAAGCCCATTCACTGCGTCATTCAAGGTGTGAAGTAGGGATGGCCATCTCGGCCGATTTGTCCGTATCCGATCTGTTATCCATTTCGAACGAATCGGAGATTCGAAGATTTTTTTAGAGATTGGGGCGGATTCGTAATTTATTTTTCAAAAAAAATTCGGAGATCAAATCGGATTCAGAGGTAAGTCTGTCTCCGCCCCGACCCTCCCCGAATCCAATCCTCATCCCCGATCTGCCTCCGAAAATATATATTACACATATACACTCCCACAACAGTCGCACACCACTCCCACTTCTCTCTCATCACACTTTTTTTCCAACTCCTCCCTCTCTCCAACCCCAGTCCCCACACTTGTCACAAAAATCACGAAGCAGATTCGTTGATAGCGTCTGTTCTTGGGTTTGATTGAAGATCGAAAATCATTCTTCAAGCTCTCTCTCTCGATTTGTTGTGTTCTCATCTGATCTGGATTGGCTCCGCGTTTAGCAAATACGTGTTATATATGGGTTTTTTTAGTTTAATCGAAAATCTATTTTTGTTTATGATCTAAAATTTGCTTTTTACTCTGTTTGATCGAAAATTTGTACCCTGTTTGATCAAATATCTGGTTTTTTTTTTTCAAATTTGGATATCCAAATCTTCGATCAAATCTCCGTTTCGGACAGGGATGAAGAACCGAAAATATATTCGATCGAGACGGATTCGAAGGACGGGTGGATGGTTCGTATTCGGATTTGAATATGTCAATATCCGCCTCTGATTTGCTCCGTTGCCATCCCTAGTGTGAAGAGAGAGGAAGGAATGAGAGAGTTAATGAAGGTGGCAGAGAGAGAAAGGAAATTTGGAATGCATGTAGAGAGGGGAGGAGGCGTGGTCGCCGTGGAAGAGGGAGAGAGAGATTGTATGTGTATAGGAATGGGTTGGATCAAAATAGATTGGGAATGGGTTGAAAAGGGTTGAGTTGCAGTGGTGATTGTCGTGGTGGTGTTCGGGTGTGTTGGGTGAGGGAGAGAGAGAGGGGCACAAATTTAGGATTTAATGAAAAACAATCCTTGTTACCAATTCCATTATCAATTTATTAGAATTTGATGAAAAGAGTCTATTTGAATAACGGAAGATAATTTTGGGAGTAAAATTGTTTTTTTGAATGTTTTGGGAGTCTATTAGACATTGAGTGTAAGTTTGAGGGGTATTTAAAAATTTTCCCTTTTCATAATAAAGGGATCGAGATGATTCTTAGTGAAACCAAGGTGGACAAATCGGGGCCGGCCAAATAGGGAAAAAATTGTGTAGATCTTTAATTTTAAGATTTTAGCTTTTAATTCTTCAAAATTTTGTAAAACATATTTGACATGTGGAAATTAATAAAAGACAAGTTGATAATATGTAATATTAATGGTGTGTATTATCATTACTGGACAGTAAATCATCATGATAAAATTGTACAAGAATATCATCACTTTTTTGAAGGCCCCTACAATAGTTCTGCGGCCTAGGGCTGCAAACGAGCCGAGCCGAGCCGAGTTTTAGGGTGCTCGAGCTCGGCTCGCCAAAAATTAGGTTGGCTCGAGCTCGGCTCGAGCTCGTGACGAGCTGCAAGACTCGAGCTCGAGCTCGGCTCGAATATATTTACAAAGCTCGAGCTCGGATTGCTTAGGCTCGAAAATGTGTTCGAGATCAGCTCGGCTCGTTTATATATAATATATTTTATATATTACATATAATATTTAATATAATTGGGCTCGCGAGCCAATCGAGCCGAGTTTCGACTAGCTCGAGCTCGGCTCGTTTATGAAACGAGCCCAATATTTTAGCTCGAGCTCGTTCATTAGTGTCTCGAACCGAGCCGAGCCGAGCCGTTGTTGAGCCGAGCTTCGAGCTGCTCGCGAGCAGCTCGGATCGTTTGCAGCCCTAGGTCACTACTTCTGCTACTAACTTACTTCTGCCCATGCAAAACAACAATATGAATAACTAAGACGTAAAGGAGCAATAAAGCGCGTGAAGGCACTGTTGGACAGTTTCATGATGGAATAACAGCCCCATATATAATAGAAGGCATGAAGCATTCAATAGAAGCAACAAAAGAATTAACATGCATGTAATTATATAAAAATAGCTTGGATTAAATTTTAGGGAACATACCGAAAATTGTGTTAATAGGGTTCACGGTGGCATGATTCTTTGCGGCATTACCGATCAAACGCTGCGTATCGGTGAATGCAACACAGGACGGCGTCGTCCTGTTTCCTTGATCATTTGCTATAATCTCAACCCGATTGTGTTTCCAAACCCCCACGCATGAGTAAGTAGTTCCGAGATCTATCCCTATCGCCGGGCCTTCTACTTCAGCCATTTTTTTCTTAAAAAATTAACAGAATTATGGAGATCGATTTCACAAATAGAATGCAAGAGAGAGAAAACAGTTGCACTTGAGCTTTATCTAAGGAGTATGCTGAATAGAATGAGGGTGGAAAAGGACGACTTTTTATAGGGAATCGACTATCCGAATAGTAAAGCTTCGTAACCATTTGATGAAAACGTTTTGGACGGTGAGAGATGGTTTCTGGATAATTGTGTTTGTTTATTTAGCTCCTGCCGGCCGCATGTCATTTGGCCATTCTATTTGGTTCGTTGACTATCACCACTTGGTGGAAGAGACAAAAGGTGGGACCCACTCATCTCGAGCAGAAAGCCAGCTCCAGACTCAACCCAAGTTGGTCAATTGAATACCCTAAAACAAATTTACAATAATCTTCCAATTTTTTTTTACACCGTTTAAAAGATCTCAATGAAATCTATCAAACAAGATTAATATTAGTTGGAAAATTATTTGCGTAAACGCATGATTTTCGAGCTTCAAATTACCTTCATTTTCAAAAAGTTCATTTTTTGAGAAAGTGGAATACCCCCTAAGACCTATATTATCGATCAATACCCATCAATTTGGGTACTTCACAATTGATCACTTATTGCATTAGCCCAAAACAAAGTTCATACTCCTAATGATAAAAATAAAAAAAATAAAGAGAAAAAAGTATCTTTTAATTAGCATCGGTATTGCGCTTTGGCTTCTCTATAAATGACAATCAACTCTATATCTCCGAAAACAAGATCATATATATATGTTCAAAAAGATCCCTATGAACCTATTCGCCACAATTTCTTACAGATTAATGTTACATTATTTAAACGCCGATTTAATTTAGTTAGGCTCAAAATATATAATTTAGCCGAGAACAATTGTAACATCTTATGTATTTTTGGATTTTATTGATCGCATTAAGTCACACTAATATATGAAATCTTGTGTATATAACATTGATTAATATAGCTAGTAAAGGTAAGGTAATAATTCTTGAACTCCTTGTTAAAAATTCATGGAGTCGCCACAGCCCTCAAGGTGTTGGTTTTTAGAGTAGGATGAGTTAAGTAATCATCCTAATAAGGGATAGCATGTAAGTTTTCATCCCTGTTATTTTGAACAGTTATGCTTCCTCATTTTTACATGTGAAATACTTTATTTACCCATATGTAAGGATACATATTAATATGTAAATATAGTTTCCTAATTATGTGGGATTTGATTGATCCTTATTTATTTATTTTTTGCTCGGCAAAGGAAACATTTTATTAATCTCGAAAGGGGTACATTGAGAAGAAAAGGACAAGAAAGAGCTAGACAAAGCCCGAATTTACATACACCTCCAACCGATAGTTGGATGAACACCTAAAAACTAGGTTACAATCTCAATTTTCGGACACCATCTAAGAAAATTTTGAACTCCTCAACAGTGTAGACCTTGATGTCGAACTTCGCCTTCATCCACATCGCAACTCTAGTTTTGACTAACTCCCCCACCTCCCAAACTTGTTTCGTTGAATTATTGAAGATAGAGTCGTTCCTCACCAACCAAAGAGACCACAATGTTGTATAGAAGCAAGCTTCCCACAAATGTTTTTCCAGGTTGAAAAATCCATTCGCAAACCACCAATTTGCTAAATCCGGAACAGAGAGTGGACAGACCCATTTGATGTTCCACCAGTCTAGGATTATTGACCATACACTCCATGAAAAATGACAATGAAGAAACAAATGCTGATGGGTTTCAAGATTCGTGGAACAGAGGGGACATAAAGCTAATTGAATGTCACTAATCAAGTTTTTGTTAAGAAGGATCGACCTGGTTACTGCTTTTTCCTTTACCGCCATCCATTGATCCTTATTTATTACAGTATTTGATTTCTAGATGTGGCACATCTCAGCCACACCCCACTCACATACAGGTGGGGTCCGTTTCAGTGGGTACCACCTGTATGTGAGAGAGGTGTGGCTAAAGTGTGCCACACCTGATGTGCCTCTAGCATTTTGATATGGCATTTACCTATAACAATTTCCATGATTTCGAAAGTTCTGTATTATAAAACACATTGAAATCTATCAAATAATATCTATATTGCATATTTAAAAATCCACATCTATACTTAGTGAGGAGTGGTGCGGTCCAATTATCTGTTGGATGGCCTTTTGTTTTGTCTTTCAGTTTTTGTTTCCTTTTCTCGTTAAGCGTCTGTGCTTAGTGAGTTCCCCACTCGATGTACCTTTTTCGAGTCAATAAATCTTCGTTTTGCCGAGCAAAAAAAAAAAATTCCACATCTATACTATCTACATAATAAGGGAGAAAGGTTTTTGACTTTTATATTTCTATAAATCCCAACCATTGATTTGATCCATAAATCCTACTGCTCTCCCTCTATCTCTCTCAAACAATATTAATTGCACAATTATCATTAATTAGATCTCATATTGCGTGCAAACTCTAGTACTACTATAAACAATACTACTACTCCGTAGTATCCAAAGTCTGGAAACTCATTACATAATGGCCGATACGATAGATAACGACCTTCATTTAAAACCCCAATCTTGTAACGGCCAATACAATACACTTTAAATGTATGGAATTTAAGTGTCTTCCTAAAATTGAGCACCCCGTAGAATACAATGCGGTGGTTCAAATTAAATAGAATCTCTATTGAAGAAAGTGTGCTAGAACAAGAAGGCCTTTGTGTACCACTTGTCATCTTGAAATATTTTTTTTTGAAATACCCATTCAATTCAATTCATAACAAAGCCCGAAGGCAATACAGATTTCATCAAAAAATACAAGAATGAGCCAAAACTACCTAGACTTCTACACAAGACCCCCTGCAGAAGCAAGACCGGCGAACTCGCCAGATGAGAACCAATCAAAGCCCAGATAGAAGAGAATCCAAACGGACCGGACCCCAACTCAAACCCGATAAGCGCATATGAAATCTGGACGGTGAGAGTCGTTCACCAGATCTGAAATCAGAAGCAGACCCCATCACCGACAGCAGCACAACCCACCAACAACCACTGACAACCCCAACAACGGACGATCCTCACAAGGCGCCGGATTATTTGCCCACCTCCTCTTCCACACCAGATTTGGGGAAACCAAACTGGTACCAAACCGGACTGATTTGGGGGAAACCCAAATCAGCAGATAGAAACCGAGACAAACGGCCGGAGAAAAAGAAAGACAAAGAAAGAAAAACCCTAACCTCAACGCCGCCCCCCACCTCGCCGTTATTCGCAACCCACCACCTACGCCCTCTGAATCGTCAGCCCCGCCACCGGATCTTGAGGCCGAGGAGGAGCCCGGACCAAACCAGACTCACAGGCCGCCGGCCGGAGTCAGGAAGCGAACTCAGCAACACACGAACCAAAATCAAAATCGGAGGAAAAACTGAAATCAAACTCAGAGAAGAGAGTGGGGCAGTAAGGAGGGAGAGGAGGGGAAGGGGAGGTGGAGCTCCAGGGGAGGGGAGAGAGGAGGCGGCGCCCCCCCCCCCCCCCCCCCGGAGAAAACAGATCTGAAAGAAAAGGGGGGTTTTCTCGGGGTGTGTTTTCTAGAGAGAGAAAAAGATTCTTTGAGAGAGTTTGAGTTACATGCTTCACTACTACTCCTATTTTGATGTCATCTTGAAATAGAGTCGATTGAACACATTCTTTTTTTTTTTTTTTTGAAAAAGCAATTTTTTTTATTAATCTCTGAAGAGGATACAAGATTAAACAGATCTCGGGCACACCGGCGAAAACGCCACCCAAGAACCAACTCCAATTGAACACATTCTTTTTACTAATGAAGTTTGTGATAATTGTGGCCTTGCTCTTGACTTGTTTTACACTGGCTTAATGATCAAATCGTAATTGAAGATTCAAATCAATCCGTAATAAACTAGAAGAATCTCATGACCTCTTTTTAATTGTTTTAGGTTTTAATCTCTGATGGGCTTCCGTTTTATATAGGAGTATATGGCAAGTTGCAACACTAAAGAAGATAAATATTGCTGACGAAATTAGAAAACAAAGAATATAGAGAAATAAATTCCTTTTGATAGTGGCGATTTTTTGAGTTTAATTGAACCAAAGCAATTGAACGTTTCTTTCTCTTTGATCTTGTCTCTGAGACCTTCTCCGTCTAGTTGAATAAGTCAGAAGCCTAGCCGATCTCAAAAAAAGAAGAAGTACTCAGAAGCCTCATTTTTTATTGAATTTTTGTTTGGCCGCCACCTCTCCGCTTATCTCGCTGTCATCGTAGATCATCGAATTTGTTTTTAGAGTACTCTATAGTCCTCGTACAACTTGACTTTAAAGCATTATTACTCAATCTGGAGGCTGTTTGGGTGCTATGTTGTTTGGTGGTCTGTGGCGGCGGTGGATTGGGCAGTGGTTGTTGGCTGCGGTGGGATGGCGGCGGTGGGAGGTAGTGTTATTTTGTTCCTGTAAGGTTTGGGTATGGGCTAGGGTTGGGTTTAGGTGTTCGGGCTTGGCCCCTTTTTTTGGTGTTTGGGTTCTTTTTTTCCTGGTTTGGGCCCAGTCTGTTGAGTCTAAATCAGTTCCTCCGTGTGCTTGGAGATGAGGGTCTTAGATGGTCAAGCATTGATCCTATTTTCTTGTAACTTCATGTTATAAGTTAATGAATTTTTATTTTTGCTGAGCAAAAAAAAAGAAGACGACTAGGGCGACTTTGTGGGTCATGAAAGGGGAGATACAACATCACATATTATTCGCTTGACGACTCCAAGAGTTGTTTGGATGGTATTAGACGTATGCGTGATGTTGTAAATGACAAGATGTATTAGTTAAAGACAAATGTTACACGGTGCCCTTGGGGCACTAGTTAGGAGCATTTTAAATGCTTTAATTATATTTTCTTATAGGCAAATGCTAATTGATGCACCTGGGGCAGTGTTTTGGATATAGCACTTATTAGTGGGACCGTTAGTTAAATCTTTGAGCTTTTTGTTTTCATTCAACGTTTGGTTTGAGGTGTTTGATCTTTTTGCACGTGATTTCGCCAATCTCTTCATTCAACCTTCGGTCTGCGTGGATAGCACTAGTTAATTTTGAAGTGTAATATTTAGAACCTGGAATACTTCATTTGGGGAACAACTGTTCCACTGTTTGCTAGTTATAATTTTATTGATGAGTTTGGATGCATGATTCTCTTGTTTCTGGTACATACAGTAGTAGTTATTTGGTACATTAATAGATAGTCTATATAATTTGATTCCGGCAAATGATTTTGACACTCTAATTTTTAATGATGACACTCTTGCTGACGTTGAGTTGGGAATCATGAAAATCAGAAGTGATTTGATGTAGTCTTCTTCAATTGGTCGTTTATTCACGGGATATATAGGAGGACACGCAATGAATTAATTTAAGCATTGATTTTGGAGTTTGGAGAAAAATGATACTAGTAGTTGTATTTAATAATGGACACAACCCATAAATCATGTGACTTTGTCAACTTTTACGAGGATGCTATTTTCGAATACCAATTTGATGATGTGGTTGCTTAATTTTATAGGCCAAGTTGGAGTTGGTCGAATATACGACGGCTCGGTCACGGCTCTTGTGCTCGGTAGAAGGCCGGGTCTAATCCCTAGTTCCTGCCTGATGGGCGAGCCCTTGAAATCATATATTGCGATCGATTTGGCCGTTAATGCTTGTCTGGCGTGGCGGAGCCCCTAGCGCCAAGGCTAAGTTCACCGAGCGGTCCGCCTCCGCCCATTGCATCGCCGCCCTTTGGTTATTGGATCTCCACCATTTTTGCCGCGAATAATGAACGTGAACAAGGAGAGAGCTATTAAAGGAAAGGAGAAATAGGCAATGGAGTCGACTGTTCCCGAGTAGAGTCTCCAATTATGGAGTTCGGTTATATATGGAACAGTAAGATGGGCTCAACTTCTGTTTCATTCCTCAGAGCTCAGTTCGCCTTATCTCGCTTGACCTGCAATAAGTCAATAGGGGCTGATGGCATAACCGCCATTGTGGGGAATTAATTTAGGAATTGTGGGGAATGCATGTGGCAATACTTCGGCATGCTCTCGCTCTCATGTGGAGCCTATACCCCTATAAATACAAGGTTGCAAGATCTAGATGGGGTTCCTAACACCACTCAAAAAGCCTGACCTAGCGCTTATCCAACAATCAAACTTAATTTTCAGCAAAGTTCGCTTATTTTTTCATTTCCAGTCAATTCCAATCCGTTTACTTTCACAAGTAATTTTTATTTTTATTTTTTTTCGCACCTTTTACATTCACTTGTACCCTTCAACGTTATTATTTCAATATAATAAAGTTTTTTTTATTCTTGTTCTCTACTTTTTCTCATATGGTTGAAAATTTCTAAGTCCATTTCGTCGTGACAAACCACGAACCACATCGTGGCCTCATTATTTGGATCACACGCAATGGCATCACATATGGAGTTAGATCGAGGCACTCACGCCTACAATCGTTGGACGTCGGCAAGTCCTTGCACACCCACATTTATATCGCACACACCATTGATTTTTCGCTCACACTTACGCGGCGGTAAAGTGGGGGAACAAACAATTACACATAGGGATGAAAATTTTAATTGAAAAACTGAACGAACCGACTGAACCGACCGATCAATTTTTGGGTAATTAGATCGGTTCTAGTGTTAAGTTGGTTCGGTTCGGTTTTTTGAAAAATTTGACATTATGTTCGGTTTCGATTTTACAGAAAAACCAACCGAACAAAACCAAACCGATCCGAACTGATAATATTAAAGAGGTTATACTTTTAATCCTTGTCGTTGATCTATCCTATATATACCTAACATCATCAGCAGCCCTAAAATCTCTAATCTAATCTACCTCACTATGCTACCACAGTACCAGTACTCTTGACTCCACGTTGAAACGAAATTCAAACCCTAAAATCTCTCTCTCTCAACTATCCACAGGCCACAGCCATGGCCTGATGTCTCTCTCTCTCTCTCTGAGCACGAAGAAGAACATATCGCAAAGGCGCACACTCTGTTCGTCTCTTTCCTGCAAAGAATAGATCGAAGATACTCAAAATACTCAAAATTCGATCGAAGTTACTCGGAACAAATTGTCTCTCTTATCTTTAATTTGTTGGTGGTTCTTGTTTTTTGTGGGGACTTTAGTTGGTATATCTAATTGTAATCACTAGGTAAGCCCCAAACAAAATATTGTGTATGTTTTTTTTGGGTGATCTTGTATGATTTGTTTTATGTTTCAATAATGCTAGGGGTATAGCAAACATTGTACAACAGCCGCACACAGATCTATTTTACGCCCGTCTCGGGTCACACAAAGATCGGAGCCGCTTATTTTGTTTAAGATCCTTGTACAAAATCAATTCAATTCGATATTGGTAAGGGCGTTTACGAATCATACAACTTTGCTTCAGAATTTGGCCAGAATTTCTGAAGCAAAATTGGATAATTCGTAAACGCCTTACCGGTATCAGATTGAGATGATATTTGTAGGGACCCTAAACAAAACATTTTGAACAAAATGAACGTCTCCGATAATCTTTGTGTAACCCGAGACGGGTACAAAATGGATTTGTATACGGCTGCTGTACGGGATTTGCTGTACTCACTACTGTTTATGTTTTGAGTGCTGAGAATCTGAGATGTCAGTTTAATAACTATGATACTGTGATTTTGTGGTGTGGACTGGTGGCACGCAAATATTGTGTTTGGGCTTATTTTGTGTATCTCATTTTTCTTACTGAATTGAGCGGCCCAATTGTTTGGGCGGATGGCTGACCAGGAGACAACCAATTAAATCAGGAAAACAAGGAAAAATGACAGCCAATGATGTGTTTTGATAATTAATACTCGTCAAGGACAATTTCAGTATTAACAAATGTTCTTAGTTTGTCTTTGGCGGGTATTAATTATCAAAACACGTCCTGGACCGTCATTTTCCCGGAAAACAAAACACCCAACAACTAATGCAGCGCCTATGACCACTTTTGCATGAGATAATTCTGGGTCGGTCCTATTTTTCAATTTCATAGCTCACTAGATCTTTTTTCTATAGAGTGCAATTCCTAATAGATCCTGTGGAGTCTATTTTACATTTTTACCCCAGTTTAAAAACAAATGAACCCATACGATTTCCTACACCACCACCACCACAACCAGCGCCACCACCACCACCGCCATCACGCCGCCGCCACCACCATCACTGCCACCAGAATGACCACCACCATCACCACCACAACCACAATGACCACTATCATGCCGCCACCACCACCAACACCACCACAATTAACAGTGTTAATTTTTGTCTAAATTAACAGTCTTAATTTTCATCAAAATTCATATCACAATAACAGTTATAATATAAAAATTAACACTGTTAATTGTTGCTTGACGATTTCCTAGTTCTAAAATTATGGGTTGCCCCAAGCGTAGGGCGGAGACCGATATAGCACAATATCCGGTAAGACCGGAGTCGAATCCACTAAGGACGGTGAAGTGTGTGCTATGGAACCTCGGGTTGTAGAATTTGAAACGGCTCTTAGGTAGCAACCCTTTGTTGGTTTGATTGAGAGATTAACTAAAACAAAGAATTTGATTATACTATTCAGATAATTAAAAGGAGGTACGGTCGTAGGGTTCATAGCACTCGTAACCAGCCCGGATTAGCCTGCTCCATTCAATGTTCTTAAAAACTTTTAACTTTAGTTTAGAAAAGATACCCCGAAAGATGCGAACCTTTATGGTCGCCGTATACCCATGCGCAGTGAAGAACGAGTTTTGTTCCCCCATTCCCCCGTTCACATGGGCTCCGGCGATGCCCCGGGTTCGTCTAACGAATGTTCTTATTAACCCAAAATTACTTTCTCATTATTTAAAAGCAGGAGCAGTACCCGAACTGATCACGGCGTGCTAATCACCCCGCGACCCTACCTATAAGACTACTCACTCATTATTGACAGAAAAATAAAAGAGATTCTAACTTGCATCATGCTTCTAGTACTTGGAATGAATAAGAAACAAGAAAAATCAATAACTTGAATAACAACGAGCAACTTTAATGAAGAACAAATATTAAAACGAGTTACCGGAATGCGAAGATCTGAACAAAACTTGAAAGCTTGAAAGGAAATAACTCTGAAAAGAAAGAACGGAAAAAGAAAGCTGCTACGTAATGTTCCGAACCCTAAAAACAAAGTCTGGGGAGGTATTTATATTAATCCCCGAAGTCAGAAATTAAAATGACACTTTTATTCCGTTGTTGCCTTCGGTAGCCCTACAGCTGAGAGCTGTAGCCCTACGCGTTTCACTGGTCCATTCACTGGTCTGCGGCTGGTGCTATCCGTAGGGGTACAGTTTTGGGCTGTAGCCCTACCGCCATACGTTAGGGGAATTTTGTGCCTTGCATGCAATATTGGCACCCGATGTCCTCATCACGTCACCCAACGCCTCACGCCTCCGTCACGACTTCCCACGGCGATGTCCAACACGGCCTCACTCGCAATCCAAACTTGGCGCAAAAACCGGCTTATTTTCTGCGAAACTAACAAAAACACAAAAACAAGACAAAGCACGGCATAAAGTGGAAAATGGAATAAACCGCTTCTCTAACGCGCTAAAATGCCCTACTTAGGCGCTCATATCCAAGATATCACGCGCCTATCACACCCCCCAACTTGAGCGTTGCTAGTCCCGAGTATCGAACGAACAGAAAAATAACAAAAGAAATACTAACAAGACACAAACGGGGATACGGAGGTTATGCATGCGGTACAACAAATAGGCGGGCCGAAAGATTTTCGCCTCCTCACTCACCTGCAACTCGAATACATGCATGCCTTGACAAAAAGATGAACAATATTAGTGCTGACACACATGCAGAGATAAATGCCCCACGATGGCAATGTTGCTACACTCGCTTACCGGAACTCTCAAACATCCCATGAAAAAACGCTTGGCGAATTACGTGGGACCGAAACAAAGGCCACCACGTGCCAATCAAAGACAAAGCTTACAAAGAATAAAAGCACAATATATACAATCACGATTCCACAAAACGAGTAACATAAATATAAAACATGCATGAACGAGAGTTTAATAACGTGCACAAGATCTACTAAGGACTTAATTAGGCTTATAATGACCGCGGTTCCGAACAAAAGGGAAACTGCAAAATTAGGCGACGGCCTATAGTAACGCAACGTAAACTACCCAGACTGGCCGCCACCTTCCCCTTAACTACCCGATATGCACCCATTGGTGCCAACCAAACCATATCCAAACGATAAAACAAAAAAAATAATCACGAAGGTTATTACAGACCCACATGAAATAACAGAAAATAAAAAAAGGTCCACCGACACTAACGACTCAAAATATCACATAAAATAACACCGCCACATGGAACGACACAAAAACACCACCACCACCCTAGCTTTATGCATCACGGAAGTCCAAAATCAATCCGAACTTCTCTCGGCAAAGTCGTCGCTGATCTCTAAGTCCGGAACTGAGGCGGCTGATACAGAGTCGAGGACTGCTCTATAACATGATCATACCATCACTTATTCTGATGTGCCAGTAAGTGCTGATTCCTCCCAACTTGCCTCAACTCCCTTTTATTCTACTTTTTTTTTCCTTTTTTTTTTTCTTTTTCTTTTCCTTTCGACTTAGCTATATGGCTTGAAGGTTGGGTTTGGTTTCAAGACATGACACCCATCAAGACTTCTTCACTTTCACTTCCGACGACAACGATGCTCCAAATCCAATAAACAAGCTAGACACCCATGATGCACAAAGCTAGACACCCCAACTACAATCCAACCCAAACACCGATTTCCTAGGCTAGACTCAGGAACTGACTCGAACTGGTTTAAGATTGGTCAATGGGACTCGTATGTGGTCTAATCATGCAAAAATGCCTTGTCTCATCCCCTATGCACGTTAACCAACTCTCACAAATGCATGCAAAACATCTAGCTACTTAATTGTGAAACAAAAGCCTACTATTTTTCGCAAATGCGAGAAAAGGAAAACAAAGAATATGGGAATATTTATCAGAATGCACTATTAACTACGTGGGGACACATACTCAACGTCATCGATGGCACAAACATGTTCACAAAGGGCGCCAAATATATGCATGAATTTGAATTAAACAGGCATAATAATTCAGCAAATTCTAACATGCTCGCCTAATCATACAATCAAGCATAACAAACGTATCCCCGAAAAATTTAAAAATTTACCCTACCCTAGCAACGCAACAAAAACATGTACAAGGTACACCCTCCCCCCAACTAGAAACATGCTATGTCCCCAGAGCATGGAGACACAACAAAAGAAAGCACAAGGGAGAAGAAATGGACCTACGGGTGGCAGCCAACCACCATGACCTCGGCCGATATTCGAAGAATTTCCTGTTTCCGGCCTCCACGCAAGCCACCAAATCCTGCAAAAGACATTAGTACTGCCCGGTCGTGGTATCCGGGCTCCCAAAACAAAAAATAAAAAGAAGAAAACTCCACCAAATCTTCACGCGATTAACGTGTCATACTTTTCTCCCCATCCCTCGCCGGTAGGCAAGAAACGGGTGGCCATACAAGACCATGATGCTAATTTTTTACTTTTCAATTTTCTACTTTTTTTTTGTTTTTTTTGAAATGAGAGAAGAAAAACAATTAAACAAAAGACAAGAAATAGGGAACTAAGAAATAAAATAAATAAATATACATAGATAGTGCCAAAAACAACAGAACTGACTAAAATCCAAAGTCACCGACACAAAATTGCCCTTACTAACTGGAGCTGGGCACACGATCCTTATTTTAATAGCGGCGTGCGAAGCTATAAAACCCAAGTCAATGATGGGTACCCCTATTGCTAGGAGCCGGGTCCACTTCTCAGTGAAGAGAGTGGTACGCAAAAGCTACCCGTCGGAACTTAAGAAGATGGGGCCCCCAGCGGCTCAAGAACTGGGTCCCAAGCGGCGCCACACACATCCTCGACTGCAAGTATCTCCATTCTACACCTTTTATCAAGAATTGAACTCGGCCATGCCACAAGTTAAGATACTTCGAGTAACGCATTTGCCGAATTCGTTTTAGACACTTAAATTCAACCAAGTGCTTAGCCCAAACTAGATCAATTTTCAAAGAGTTAACAAAATCCAAAAGATATGGATGATAAACTAAATTAAATTCATCAACACCAAGAAAATCAATCTGTTTCACATTTAAAACCTCTTGCGAAAGTGGAGATTCAGTAGGAGGGTTGGCACTATCTAGAGCAGAGAGTATTTGATTGTTCAGTGCAACTATTGGCAATGACTCCTCAAAAGGCATACATCCTTCACTAATGACAAGCGACTCTATTTCCTCTTTTTCCCTCGCATCAAGAACAAGTGAACTTTGCACAGTTATTGACAACGACTTCTCAGGAGTCGCGTCATGAAAATCCATCTCAAGTGTACAAGAATGCTCTCGAGAAGACTGTTGCACTTCATGTGAACCAACTATTTCGTTAGTTACAAGTGGCTCTATTGTTTCATCTTCTAATACACAAGAATTACTCACTTGAAAATTTTCAACTTGATTGCAAGAAAGAGAATCAGCTAATTGATCAAAATAAGGCGGCTCTATTTCCTCTTTTTCCCTCCCATCAGAATTGGTATCCTCAGAACTTTCAGTCAACTCACAAAATTGGAGCTTTTGGGTTAATTCATCTAAGTAATCCCAAGCATCTTCAGGGTTTTTATCAAGGAATTCATCAGTAGACCTAAAATCCACCTGGCATGGCTTAGGATTTAAACTACGACAAAAGATAACCAGAAGACTGCCAAGCTCACAATTAAAACTCGACCAAGAGAATACACAATTTTTTAATCGCTCCCAACACTGTGACAAAGACTCATCATCTTGTTGAGAGAAATGTGATAGTTCTTCTAAAAGCATATGAGTCTCATATGAGGGATTGAAAGTTTTGAAAAACTGTATCATAATCTCAATCCATGTCAATTTTGGACTCAAAAAATTAAACCAATCTTGAGCACTACCATGCAAAGATGCTGAGAATACATGTAAAAGAGCCACTTCATCGCTAGCAAAAACCTCCTCAAGTTTATGAACATGCGTAAAAGGATTTTCTGAGGCCAAACCATAAAATATAGGAAGATCAAATTGGTTTGCATAACCTCCATAGCACCTAGCAAAATGATCCATTTTTTTTTTCAACAATTAAAAAAAAATAAAGAATTAAAAAATAAAAAAAATAACTACCCGAATTCTTAACACACATTACCGTCCCCGGCAACGGCGCCAAAAATGCTTGACGATTTCCTAGTCCTAAAATTATGGGTTGCCCCAAGCGTAGGGCGGAGACCGATATAGCACAATATCCGGTAAGACCGGAGTCGAATCCACTAAGGACGGTGAAGTGTGTGCTGTGGAACCTCGGGTTGTAGAATTTGAAACGGCTCTTAGGTAGCAACCCTTTGTTGGTTTGATTGAGAGATTAACTAAAACAAAGAATTTGATTATACTATTCAGATAATTAAAAGGAGGTACGGTCGTAGGGTTCATAGCACTCGTAACCAGCCCGGATTAGCCTGCTCCATTCAATGTTCTTAAAAACTTTTAACTTTAGTTTAGAAAAGATACCCCGAAAGATGCGAACCTTTATGGTCGCCGTATACCCATGCGCAGCGAAGAACGAGTTTTGTTCCCCTATTCCCCCGTTCACATGGGCTCCGGCGATGCCCCGGGTTCGTCTAACGAATGTTCTTATTAACCCAAAATTACTTTCTCATTATTTAAAAGCAGGAGCAGTACCCGAACTGATCACGGCGTGCTAATCACCCCGTGACCCTACCTATAAGACTACTCACTCATTATTGACAGAAAAATAAAAGAGATTCTAACTTGCATCATGCTTCTAGTACTTGGAATGAATAAGAAACAAGAAAAATCAATAACTTGAATAACAACGAGCAACTTTAATGAAGAACAAATATTAAAACGAGTTACCGGAATGCGAAGATCTGAACAAAACTTGAAAGCTTGAAAGGAAAATAACTCTGAAAAGAAAGAACGGAAAAAGAAAGCTGCTACGTAATGTTCCGAACCCTAAAAACAAAGTCTGGGGAGGTATTTATATTAATCCCCGAAGTCAGAAATTAAAATGACACTTTTATTCCGTTGTTGCCTTCGGTAGCCCTACAGCTGAGAGCTGTAGCCCTACGCGTTTCACTGGTCCATTCACTGGTCCATTCACTGGTCTGCGGCTGGTGCTATCCGTAGGGGTACAGTTTTGGGCTGTAGCCCTACCGCCATACGTTAGGGGAATTTTGTGCCTTGCATGCAATATTGGCACCCGATGTCCTCATCACGTCACCCAACGCCTCACGCCTCCGTCACGACTTCCCACGGCGATGTCCAACACGGCCTCACTCGCAATCCAAACTTGGCGCAAAAACCGGCTTATTTTCTGCGAAACTAACAAAAACACAAAAACAAGACAAAGCACGGCATCAAGTGGAAAATGGAATAAACTGCTTCTCTAACGCGCTAAAATGCCCTACTTAGGCGCTCATATCCAAGATATCACGCGCCTATCAATTGTGGTAGAAATTTAAATAAAAATTAATACTGTTAATTATGGTGGCGGCGTGGTGGTGGTCATTGTGATGGTGGTGGTAACGTGGTGGTGGTGGTAGTGTTGGTGATGGTGGAGTGGTAGTGGCGGCGTGGTGGTGGTCATTGTGGTGGCGTTGTGGTGGTGGTCATTGTGGTGGCGGTGGCAGCGTTGTGGTATTGGTGGTGATGGTGTTGGTGATGGTGGAGTGGTGGTCGTGGCGACGCGGCGGCGGCGGTGGGGTGGTGGTGGTGGCGTGGTGGTGGTGGCGGCGGCGACGTGGTGGCGATGGTGGCGTGGTGGTGGTGGTGGCGGCGGCGGTGGTGTGGTGGTGGTGGTGGCGGTGGCTTGGTGGTGGTGGTGGTATTTTTGTCTTTCTCTAATAGCCTTTTTTTTGCGAGGGGTATTTTTGTCAACGAAATAATAAAGAGAACCTAATGGGCTATGGGCTCTCTTTGAACAGGACCTAGTTGGCTATTCTTCACCCAAGGAGGACCTAATGGGCTATGGGCTCTTTGGCCAAATGAAAGTAAGTAGAAGAATTGTCCTTAATCGGTATCCTTCTATTCAAATGTTGACTTATTAAAGATAGCGATTTCATGTAGACTCTCTCTTTGTTCAACTTAATCAATTCCTACAAACTAATTAACGTTTATTCAAATCAGTATTAAATATCTCAAAATAAATTATATTTCTCCATTAATATTCTATGCTTTGTTATCGTCAAAATCAATAAGGAATCCAGAAACCTCTGGGCTAACAAATTTTAAGAATGGCATGAGTGCTTAGCCGGAAGGTTTAACGTTTTACTAGCTACTAGTTTTCCTGAGCACTTTCCTGCAATAAAATCTTTACTATAGTTCGTAATTAGCCGCAAAAGAAACAACTTCATATATAGATGCTTACTTATTTAGCTTATTGTTCCTAGCAATCCAAGATATCCAACCACCCTTTGACAAAGCCGCAGTACTAATCCCAAATTTTATTGACAAAAGCAGATACAGATAACATTTCACATAATATTTTCTCCACCAACTTGCAGGAGATGACGCAGTGAATATGGAGATATTAAGGTTATGTTTGGTAACACTGTCACTTTTCTGTTTTCTGTTTTCTATTTGCAAAAATCAATTTCTACCTTTTCTAAAAAAAAAGTGAAAGCAGAAAATATGTTTGTGTCAACCTATTTTCAAAAAAAAAAAAAAAAAACCAAATTACTAATGTCAGCGCTATAAACCTTTACAGTCTTCCCCGGACAAAAAATTCCTCTAGAGCAGACAAGAAAGTGACCACTGTCTTGCATCTCAAGAACAGAAAATTCAACTGCTAGAGGAAGAACAATTCTGCCACTGGACAATTCAAATTGAATCAAACCAATCTAACGTCAAACTGAATCAAACAAATCCAATATCAAACTGAATCAAACCACTCCAATCACTCTCATAGTCTCATAAAAGCAAGTAAGGAAAGTACAAAAACATGAATTCCGACAGAGAAACGAGCTACCAAAGCGTCCTTGTAAAATGCTGTCAATTCTGCCAATGGACAAATCTGCTTTTGGAGTCTCTTACTAATGCTGCAATGGATGCTTCACTGCTGCAATGCATCAAAGCCTTTGGCTATTAAAGATTTGGCGGGCAATAGTATTGCGAACTCTAGCCATTTCCTATTTATAAATCACCCCACAATTGGTCTAAATAAGATCTCAGATTTATTTGGGCGAAGTAGAACTATAGATTCAAGAAATCTCATGGATAAGTCAAAGGTGTCCACAACAACAACCATCTAACAAAATCAGGTACATGATCCAACAAATCACCAAATCCAGATTTCAAAAAATAGCTAATAAATCAATTTTAGGAAACTAATTTCTAATCCAGCAACTTTAATGCAAACATCTATCTAATATATAGGCACAATATGCAAATTCCAAGACAAACAAGTAATAACTGGAAGACTGAGAGACCGTTTATGGCTTGAAATCGTTGTGTGAAAAACCATTGAAAACAAAAGGAAAGCAATACAAGGAGGCGTAAAGCATGAAATTAAACGACAAAGTTAATCACCAAGCAAAAAATCCAAAGAATCAACAATATGATCAAAGCTAGATATGATTATCCCCGTGTCCCAGCAATATACTGTCAAAATCCATAAACGGTCTCTCTCGAACCTGAGTTACAATAGCCGATCGATCGATCTCGATCGATCGATCGATCGAGAGAGAGAGAGAGAGAGAGAGAAGATCGATCGAGAGAGGGAGAGAGACCTTCACTACAAGAAAAAACACAATTCCCGACTAACCCTTTAGTCGGCTAATGTGCCTTTTTTAGTCGGCTAATGGTTTTCCCGACTAAATAAATTAGTCGGCAACTTTGTCGGGGAATGAGAGTCGGAAAAGGGTTTTGCCGACTAAAAAAATTTAGTCGGGGAATGTTAAACCTATTGCCGACTAAAAGTTTAGTCGGGAAATGTGTAGACTATTGGCGACTAAAATTTAGTCGGGGAATGTTAAGCCTATTTCCGACCAAAAATTTAGTCGGGGAATGTTAAGCCTATTGCCGACCAAAAATTTAGTCGGGAAATGTTAAACCTATTGCCAACCAAAAGTTTAGTCGGGAAATGTGTGGACTATTGCCAACTAAATTTTAGTCGGGTAATGTCTTATTATAATTGTGTAATTCCATTCTAGAATTTTTTTTATTTTTATTTTTTATCCGCAATTCATTCCAGAATTTCCTACAAATTTTTTCCTCATTCTACGAAACCTATAAATTTGAGCCAACAACCATTACATCCACAAAATTACCAACCTAATGCAATTAATACAAATTCCAAGAAACAAATCCAAAATTCCATAAATATAGCATCCACCAAATATGGTGATAACAACATGTCTCCAAATTCCTAGAGCACAAAATAACGACACGTCTCCAACTACAAAATGTATCTAAACTCCAAGGCCACAAATTACTAAAAAGTTCAACTTCAACAAACGGATAACCTTAAAACATCCAAGCACGTCCACAATATTTTTGATCTTCATAGTCAATAACCACAAGTATAACTGCGGGATACACCATTAAACCGTCGATCTGTAGAAAAAAGAACAATCACCATTAGTATTTATGAACTAGTGTATCTCATTGCTCAAAGACTGAACATAGGTAAATACTAAGCCAAAACAAAACATATGACAGCAAAAACACGATAAAAAAAATAACTACTGGCTTTCAGCTCCAGAAACATGAGCTCATATTCCAACTCTCAAGACCATATTTTAACCAAACAAAATCAGATTTTTGCACCTAACCACCAAATTCTAGCACTTGAGTACATGTTTTCAACAAATACAATTTGTTTCCAGCATGTTACACTCAATTCCTGCACTTTTACACATAATTTCAGCTCTTGTAGGTTATTTCCAGAATTCAACAACCAAATTCTTGCATCTATACTACAGCTACAGCAGATTTAGACCTTAATAGAAGTGATTTCAACCTCTAAACTTCAATTCTAGCAGTCAGAACTTCAATTTCAGCATCACAACAAAAGACTTAAGTAAGACTGAATTCAACAACTACCTTTCTATATTTTTGTTCTCTTTTTGTTCTTTGATAAAAGCTAAGTCTCACACTAACTAAGCTAGAGAATCACAGAGTATTTGTTTTTTTCCCTAATAGAAAGCACTAACAAAAGGCATAGAGGAACAACTTGTATTATGGCATCTTTCTTCACCGAATCAACCTTTTTCCACGAGTGGTTGATTCGGTGAAGACCATTTAGTACCAAGTCCGATGGATATAGAGAGTAGCCAGCAACCTTAGTTTTCTGAGTGACCTAGAAGCACAGCAGCAGGTAGCAATATCAAAGAAACTTCAGAAAACATAACTTCAGAGATTGAAGGAATAGTCTTCAATAGCAGCATCAAAGCATTGTTGGGAAAATGATGCAGAGTGAAATAAATCTGAACTGAATGATAAAGAGAAGTATATACAGCAGAATCTGAAAGCAGGAAGCAAGATATATAACAAGCCTCTTAAGGCGATTCCACAGCCAGAGAAGAAACTAGAATAGGGTTTCCTTTTCGTTTCTCCTCTGTAGTGAAACTCTACTATTTTTATTTGGAAAAAGGTTACACCATATAATTTCTCTAGAGGGGTATTTATACAGATATTTCTTCATTTCCCTTTCATTTCTGCCGACACTAGAGAGAGAGAGAGAGAGATGAGAAGAGGAGAAGAGAAAGAAGAAGAAAAAAATAGGTGCAGAGCTCCTTTTCACGAAATTATTCAAGGTACCTAGGAAGCTTGTTAATTTCTGGTATTTTTACTGAAAGTTTGTTATTGTGTCTATTGTATTGTGTTAAATTCTTAGAATTTTCAGAGAAGTGTGGAAAAAGATAAAAATCATAAACCAAGCTGTGGTCGGATTGCTGGTTTTGTGCAAACAGTTTTCAGATCTGTGTTATGCATCACGTTTTTTTTAGTTAAACGACCCTCCTGGTTTTGGGTCCTTATGAGTCTGATAGATTGCTAAGTTGGTGATGTTTTGGCATTGGAATCACTAAAAAGTATTGAGTATTCGGTTTTTAATGAATTTTCGAACACGGACTACTCTGCTGGAAATTGTGCTTCGCTGCACAGAATTTCTGAGTTTGGAGGTGGATTTGACTAGGTTTCCTTGCTTTTTAAAATCTGGGAAAAATCAGGGATAAACTTTGAGATGTTGTTATGATCTCTACCAAATTTCAGGTCATTTTGTTGTACGGTCTAAGTTTGATGGATTTTACAAGTTTGTGTGTCCCTGCTGAATTTCGTATTCGCTGCATTGACATGTTTTGGGAAAATGGTCATATCTCTTAGCTCGGGTATCGGGTTTGCGCGCGGGTTGTTGATTCTGAAACTAGACTTGTATACCTTTCGGAATATGTAGGGGTTGTGGCTTAGTTTGCACTAGGTTAAATCAATTTTTGATTTGAAGTTGATAGATGTGCAGAATCTGCAATTTTGGGCGGTTGTGTGTATAACTTCGGACGAGCATAACTTTGTCGTCCGGACTCTATGTTGGGCAAATTTTATATCAAAATTCTTGTACCAGAGGTGTACTTTCTAATGGTGGTGGTCTCATGACCTAGTTCTAAATCAATAAGAAGTTATGGTCAGAATACGACAGGATGGTCATGGTTTTCAAATCGATTTTAAGAGTTATGTCATATTTATACTCTTACGTTTGATTGGGGGCACTTCTAAGCCTTAAGATGAACATATTTGTATTCGTTGGGTATCGTCTAATACTTTGGGCCCACTTTGGGTGCCGTTTGCGGGGCGGGGCGTGACACAAAAGGCATTTTTTCGGCTAACACAAACTGGACAAGCCTTGGTGCCAATTGCATTACAGTGATGTACCTCATGAAATACATGTGTATCCAAATACAGACCAAGACTTTAATCATCTTAAAAGAGTATCATGGTTGCAAAGGTGCGATATATAGATCATGTAAGCTCTGCCAAACCATTGTGTCATCATTTTATTGTATATATCCCCAACCAAACAAATAATCACACGAAGCACGATAGGGAAAAAAAAGGAGGCCATACCTGAAAGTAGTTCTCTGGCAAAGCCTGAATGGTCTTTGTCACTTGCCATTGCAACCACAAGAACCAATTTTGCCTTTGGATATGCCATCTGAATTGTATCTATTGAAGCTTTTGCAGAATCCTTCGCATGTGCTGGAAGACAAAAATCATAGAGTAGATAGTACTTAAAAACTGACTTATCCCAAGCAAACATGTGTGCTCCAACCTGAAACTCCCAGTAAAATGCCAAGAGAATTCTTTTTAAAACTAATTCAACCCAACTATGCTTCTTCCAGCCCTTGTGGTTTGACTATGAACGTTCTTTGATAGCTTTCAGCAAGTTCCCAAAAGAAAGGAATGCAATAGACTAATTGAATGGAATAAAGTAACAATAGATAAAAGAGATGTATCTCAAACAATAAGCAAATAATACCAAACTTGATAGGGAGACTAACACAAATTAACAGAATTTCTTAGTTTCTTTCAAAAAAGAGGCTAGAAATTGAAGGCTATATCTTCATCGAAATACAAAACTGAATGCTTTTTTCCAAACATAAAAAAAAAAAAAAAAAAGAGCTAATAGGTAAGTGCCTATCATTGGTGCTTGCTATTTCAGTATGTAAAGCTCTAGCACTGATTGTAGAGAATTTTCGTACCACACTTATGGGTGTGAGGACTCCATTGCCAAAAATCAGAACAATATCAAACAAGGCTACAATAAGCAAAGATTTAATTTTTAATATGCACTATAAACACAACACCCACAAATTTCTTCAATCCAAGAAACAAGACTCCAAGCTTTTTGAAACAAACATTTAGGCTGAGCATTTCAACAAACATTTCCCGGGTGCACGACAAAAATGTACAGAATCAATACAATGATGTTGAGCAAAATCATGAATTAAGAAGATCAAATACATACACACACGAGAAAAAACAAGGAGAGAACATGTAATACCTAAATGAATACAACACAAAGACCATCAAAATCCATGACAAGACCCTAAACTAGCCAACATACTCTCCCTATAACGATGGTGACAACGATGGCAACAAGGATCCAAAGCAAAAACGGGGATTCAAATCTTAGAGGGAGGTTCGAGTTGAGCCGCTCGACTAGACCGGCAGGGTCGACCTAGAACCACCAGGAAACGACCTGGCCGACGGAGGCAGCGTCCCCAACAATGAAGAGTTTGACGCAGACTACGGAAGGGTGTATTAGGGTTACCCTTGATTATCCAAAAAAGGGGATTTCAGAAACTTGTAGTGTAGGGCTAGAAATTAGAACTTACCGCAAGATAATTGGAAATCGTTGTAGGGTCTGGGCTAACAAAACGCATCCTAAACGATTGTGCCGATGACGAAAATTAAGGATTTAGGTTCCTCGTTTGGGCTTCGAAGCTAACCGTTTCTCACACCGGAGAAGGCAGTGATCGATTCTCTCACCGGAGAAAGCTAGTGATAGTCTGAGATGAAGTTGGTAGTCGAAGACCATGATGGTGGTATGAGATTGGTTCTTCGAAAAGTATTTTCTTGTAGTGAGGCGTGAATGAGTTGAGGGGAGAGAGAGAGAGGAAGCCGGCCTACGCGTTGGGGAGAGAGAGGAAGTGACGAAGAGAAGAGAAGGGGAAGCCTGTACGTTTTGGGGGTAGGGTTAGATGAGATCAAGTGTATACGATGCCGTTTCATCTGGGAAATAACATTGCAGACTAACCCATTAGTCGGGAATCACCAAAATGCCGCCAACACTTTTGGCGAAAATTTCAATTGGCGCAAAAAAATTATAATGTACCCGACTAAAATTAATTTAGTCGGCAAATATTAATTTCATATTTTCATTTGCGAATATTAATTTCTTCTAGATACTATAGGTACTAATATCTATGTAACAGACCACAATAACCCATTATTTTAACGATCGATCCCATTAATTTTGTTGGGTTTGTTGACTATATCAGTCACGTAAATTTTTGGCTCAATCGAGTTTAGAAAGCTGCTTCATCGGGACGCAAATTCCTTATTAAAATGATATTTTTCGTCCGATCAAATATCTAACAATACACGATTAACTTCATGCTCATACAAATTAATCTAATTCATATTGTGTAAAAGATAGACGGTTCGGATAACAAAAAAAAAACTAAAGGTGGGCTCGGGTGGTGCACCATAAGACTTTAATGCCTCCGGACGCATTAATGCTTTCCGATCATGTGATTGTCGATATCCAATGATCTCCAAGTTTAGTAGAAATGAGGGAATAAGTAAATGGTGAAATTCTAACGGTTCAGATCGATCATTATAAAAATAGACTCGACAATGACCTGTATAACCTATACGTTCAACTTACTTGATATTAAACTAAATCTTGTGCAGTAGTTAAATGTACAGTAGCCACACGATCGCAACACAACTATGATGATCGAGATCATTGATTTCATTATGCTTGTTGATTAAAGCATTCCTGTAAATTTTGGGTTCAATCATGTTTAGAAAGCGCCTTCATCGGGATGCAATTGATAGTACACTAAGTCTTGCAATTGTTGAATGTACAGTAACCACACGGGCACGACACAATCCTGGTGATCAAGATCGTTGATTCTATTATGCTTGTAGATTAAATGATTCATGCAAATTTTTGGCTCGATCGGGTATAAAAAAAACCCCCGCGTCGGAATGCGAATTTATTAGAAAAATGATATTTCTCGCCCTCAAGTGTCTAACGAATACGCGATTAACTGGTTTGAATGATCTAATCAATCTATATTTCGCAAAACCTAGACAAATTTTTTAAAATGTAATATAATTATGATAAAGTTAAATTCTTTCGTAAAATTACTAAGATATAATAACATTTATTTTTAAATAAGTGTAGTAGCTCAAAACTGCCAACAAATTGGCGACTAAACCTATATTAGTCGGCCAATATAGTATAAGCCGACTAAGTGTTAGTCGGGAATTTACTAAAAGTAAATTCGGAATTAATCGTGTATTTTATTAAATTCGAAAAAATGATATTTACCGACTAAATTAAATTTAGTCGGCAAAAAAGTAAATTCGGAATTAATCGTCTATTTTATTAAATTCGGAATAATGATATTTCCCGACTAAATTTAATTTAGTCGGCGAAAAAGTAAATTTGGAATTAATCGTGTATTTTATTAAATTCGGAAAAATGATATTTCCCGACTAAATTAAATTTAGTCGGCAAAAAAGTAAATTCGGAATTAATCGTGTATTTTATTAAATTCGAAAAATGATTTTTCACGACTAAATTTAAATTTAGTCGGCGAAAAAGTAAATTTGGAATTAATCGTGTATTTTTATTAAATTCGGAAAAATGATATTTCCTAACTAAATTAAATTTAGTCGGCAAAAAAGTAAATTCGGAATTAATCGTGTATTTTATTAAATTCGGAAAAATGATATTTCCCGACTAAATTAAATTTAGTCGGCAAAAAAGTAAATTCGGAATTAATCGTGTATTTTATTAAATTCGAAAAATGATTTTTCACGACGAAATTTAAATTTAGTCGGCGAAAAAGTAAATTTGGAATTAATCGTGTATTTTTATTAAATTCGGAAAAATGATATTTCCCAACTAAATTAAATTTAGTCGGCAAAAAAGTAAATTCGGAATTAATCGTGTATTTTATTAAATTCGATAAATGATTTTTCACGACTAAATTTAAATTTAGTCGGCAAATATATGTTATGGCCGACTAAAATAATTTAGTCGGCAACTGTTTAATGTTTGACCGACTAAAAATTCTTTAGTCGGCGATTGGCTTATATTTTCCGACTAAACATGTTTTAGTCGGGAAATTTTAGTCGGGAATTGTGTATTTTGTTGTAGTGCTTTCAGCCGCTTGAAACCAGTGGGATCGAGAGAGATCGATGGATCTGGGGAAGACTGAGATAAGGAGAAGTCTACTGATACAAGGAGAAGGGAACGCATGTCTAGTTTTGGCAGCCGGTTTTTTATTTTAAAAAAAAGTGAAAGTAGACTTTTGTTACTTTCTCAATTTTCAAAAATTTAGAAAACTCATTTTAATTTTTAAAAACAAAAATAGACAACCAAACAAACTTTCGGTTCTAAATTTTGAAAATTTTGAAAACGGAAAATGAAATGGTTACCAAACAAGACCTAATAGTGTTCATGAAGCAAAACCAAAAACCCAAAACAAAAAATTACAGAAAGGAAATACCCAAAAGGTACATGTAATTAGTTTTCAGAGGGGACATAGGGATGACTGAAGTACTCAAACTTAAGAGGAAAGTGAATCGCACTCTTCTTTTATCCGTACGCACTCCTTTTTCGGCCTTTATTCATATGAAGTTTCGAAAGTGCTCGTCACGAGTGAAGAGCTTAATTGGAATGTAAGGGTAATCTTGTGATTATACATAAAAAAAAAAAAAAAAAAGAAGACGGAAAGAGGAGTGCATGCGGATAAAAAGAGAACGCGAAAATATCTTGCCACCGAAGAATATTGGACTCCAGCCGTGCAACGCCGCTTCCACCACAAAATGGAGGACCATCGTTGTCCATTCCTCGGCCTGTACCACCACGGCACCTTGCTACATCTTAGTAATTATTGGGTTGCAAATTTGCTTCAGTTCGTTCATCTGATTCTCATACTCCTCCCTCTCCGCGAGCTGATTCTCATCCAACAAGCGAGTCACCTGCTCAATCGCAGCTTCAATTTTCTCCTTGTCAGCCAGCATAATCTTCGCCCCATTCTTCTCATCCTTAATTGTATTCCTCAGGTCATGAGCGTAATTCTCCAACGCGTTCTTCGCCTCCACCTTCTTCTTGTGCTCCTTGTCTTCGGACTTGTACTTCTCCGCCTCCTGTACCATTTTCTCAATCTCTTCCGTCGACAGCCTACCCTTATCGATCGTGATCTCGTGTTTCTCTTTGGTAATTATGTCCTCCACCGACACATTCAGAATACCATTCACATCGATGTTGAAACAGACATTGAATTTTTGGACTCCCTTGGGAGCCGGAGGAATTCCATACCAGACAAATTTGCCCAACAAGTTGTTGTCTTCGTATCGAGTTCTTTCCCCCTCGTAGACTCCAAAGTCCACAGAAGTTTGGTTATCAAAGGCAGTAATCCAGGATACATTTGCTCTATTTTCGTTGGAATTTTGGTGTTTTTCGGAATCACAACAAGCATAAGCCCAGTAAAGCGGTTCAAACCAATGGAAAGCGGAGTGACATCCAACAGCACTAAATCCTGAACCTTCTCTTTCCGTTCGCCACTCAAAGTCGTGGCCAGAATCGTGGCACCATAAGCTACAGCCTCATCTGGGTTAATGCTTTTGCAAAGCTCCTTCCCATTGAAGAAATCCTGCAACAATTGCCGGACCTTGGGAATCCTAGTGGACCCACCAACAAGAACGACGTCGTGGACACAGCTCTTGTCCATTTTGGCATCCGTCAAACACTTCTCCACTGACTCCATACACTTCCTGAACAAATCCATGTTCAGCTGCTCGAACTTGGCCCGTGTAAGGGTCGAGTAAAAATCAATCCCCTCATGTAACGCATCCATCTCGATAATAGTTTCAGCTGACGACGAAAGATTCCTCTTAGCTCTTTCACAAAAGAACTTTAACTTTCTTAAAGCTCTTGGGTTCCCACTAATATCCTTCTTGTGCTTCTTCTTGAATTGCTCAATAAAATAGTTCACCATTCTATTATCGAAGTCCTCACCCCCCAAATGGGTGTCTCCGCCCGTAGCTTTAACCTCAAGTATACCCTCTTCTATGTTTAATAGAGAGACGTCGAATGTTCCGCCCCCGAGATCAAATATGAGCACATTTTTCTCACCAGTGCTACTGTTTTTGTTGTCAAGACCATACGCGATTGCGGCCGCAGTTGGCTCATTGACTATTCGCATGACGTTGAGACCGGCGATGACTCCGGCATCTTTGGTGGCTTGTCTCTGACAATCGTTAAAGTAGCTGGGGACAGTGACAATAGCATTTTTTATGGTAGTGCCGAGGTAATCCTCTGCGGTTTCTTTCATTTTTATGAGGACCATTGAGGAGATTTCTTCTGCAGAGAATTGTTTCTCTTCGTATTTGTAAGTTACTTCTATCATGGGTTTGTCATCTGGATCGGGTGTGACCTTGAATGACCATAGCTTCATGTCACTTTGAACAAGGGCGTCGCTGTATTTTCGTCCAATTAGAAGCTTAGCATCTGGAAACACCAAAATTTCAAGACCCAATGAGAAACTAGAGTGAGAGATAAGATAGTTGGCTAAATTTTTCTAATTCTCAAAAAATAGTAACAAAAAAATGTAAACAAAGAAGGAGAGAGAAATTCATTACCCTACCACAAGTTTCAAAAGTAATCCTCTTTTAGAGCATCCGCAATGGTAATAGTTAAAACCAATAACCAAAATGTGCCACGTTAGCATTTGATTATCTATTTAGTCTATAATCAAACTTAACAACTTTTACCTCCACATTGATTATTTTTGCATCCCTAACCAAAAAAACCCCACAATACACAATACACATTTGTCCAATCGCACGCAAACGAGTTTCAATCACACACCCGACTATACCAAATTATTTCTCTCGATGAGACGATTCCAATGTGGAGTGTTTTTGAGTTATTGAATTTTGAGTTTGGTTATTGGTAAAAGTTGTTAAGTTTGGTTATGACATGAGTAGAATTTGGTTATTTGCTAAAAGACTTGTAATTTTGCTTATTACAATATGGGGTGTTTTTTTGGCATTGTTAAATTTGCTAATCCACACCTATTTGCTTATTACAATGGGGATGCTCTTATGCATTATGTTTAGAATTTCTATCGCTTTTTGTTCATTGTGGAAAATACCTACCTTTTTTCTTTACATAGAAACTTCTTTTCATGGAGCTACTACTCATTTTCTTATCATTTGGTGATTGCGGATTCTTAGGAGCGAGGACAGATAGAGTGACTATTTAAGTTGTAAATATCAAGGGAGAACTTTTATGTTGAGTTCAAATCACTTTAAGGTGTATCTCCATCATGAATCTCACATGACATTATTAACAAGAGATCGATGCCATACACCTATTTAAGTTGTAAATATACGAGCTGACTACAAATTAAAAATACATACCATTTTTATATTTTTTTGGTGAAATTCTTATTGCCTTTTCACCTTTTCGAAAACATTCGATATTTACTCATCCTGTGCGTAGCACGGGTTTATTGCTAGTTAACCCAAAATCAAAGTCAATTGTAAACGTATGGATGAGCTTCTACTTTCTTGCCTTTCCTTACAAAGTGAATGGCCGATTCAAATTTTTTTTTGCTAAGGAAAAAGGATTTATTAATCTTTATAAGGATTACAAAGATTAAAAGGACCGAGGGCACACCGGCAGAAGCCACCCAAGGCCTAACAGAAGGCAAGACGCCAACTAGACACCAAAAACCACTAAAGCTGCAAAACAAACCTCCACCTAACGCCCACAGAACCTCCTACTGTCACCGCAAAAACTACAATAGCCGATTCAAATTGGTCCAACTTCGGACTAAAAATTCCAGCCAGGTTTCTTACGTATTCTTTTGGTATATGATTGTCAATGGATTGGGTGTCAACCTAGTTGAGATGCATTCTTCTTGTTGTGAAGCCTTTTTTTATGGTCCTTTTAATCTTCGTAACAATTTTAAAGATTAATAAAATTCATCTTTTGCCATTAAAAAAAGAGTTTTTACATTATGGGGGCAAGTTTTCCTATGAGGCTAAACAGGCTTATTTTCCTTCATAAAAAAACAAAGAGAAATAAGCCCATTTAGCGCTTTTAGCTCCTTTAGCTCCATTGGGGAAATCAACAAGTGTAATTTTGTTCATCCTCCTTAAAAGAGGGTGAACATTACCCTCCCTCTCCTCTTATTGGTTGAAATGGTGTAGGTCCCACCACTGTAATATTTTTTTTGGTAAGTATAGTATCACTTTGTGGTAGGATCCACATCATTTCAACCAATAGAAAGGAGGATAATGTTGAAAAAAATAAATTTGAAATCAGCATAGACAATATTCAGTTTTCGATATTGGTCATTGGTGGAATGGAATGCATTCAAAATGCAATGAACAATGACAATAAAAAATTAATAAAGATAGGTACACTACATTGTTTCACTGCATGGTACACTATATTTCATGTGAGCCTACTTTGGGTCCCATAAAAATTCAGAAAAATATCCATAAATTTTAAAATATTATTTTATAGGGCCCTGTAAAAAATCAGCTCTAACAAATATCGGTAGATATTATTTCCCGATGCGTAGTGGCGAAACTGTTCAACTGTGTAGTTTCGCCTCTACGAATCCAGAAATAATACTTACCGATATTCGTTGGAGCTGACTTTTTATAGAGCCCCATAAAATAATATTTTAAAATTTATGGGTATTTTTTTTGAATTTTTGTGGAACCTGAAGTGGATACCACATAAAATGTAGTATAACAATGTAGTGTATGTAGCATCTCTCATAAAAAAATATGTCACGATATTGACCAAATAGGGAGGAATAGGGAGGAGTCCGAATAGTTAAATAAATGAGAAAATTTCAAAACACCTCCCAAACATTACAATCGATGTCTAATAGACTTCTATACTTTCAAAAAAAATCAATTTTACTTCCAAAGTTATATTCTGTTATTCAAATAGACATTTTCTGTCAAATTCCGTTAAATTAATAATGGAAACTGCTAACACTTTGTGCACCCCCCCCCCCCCCCCCCCCCCCCCCCTTTGTTGCACCACCACCACAATCCTCCTCACTGCCACACCACCACCCTAGCTTAACCCAGTTCTAAACTATTTTACCCAACCTATTCCCAAATTCGGAATTAAGACCCTACCCATCGATATTTCTCTCTTCAAATTCCTCCATCATCTCCCATCCTCCTCTTAGTCAATTCTCAAACATCCCCTCTCTTCCCCGAACTCCCTTAAGTTCCTGAGTATGAAATTACCAAGTCAAAGCCCATTCACCGCGTCATTCAAGGTGTGAAGTAGGGATGGCCATCTCGGCCGATTCATCCGTATTCGATCCGTTATCCGTTCCGAACGGATCGGAGATTCGAAGATTTTTTTAGAGATTGGGGCGGATTCGTAATTTATTTTTCAAAAAAAATTCGGAGATCAAATCGGATTCAGAAGTAAGTTTGTCCCCGCCCCGCCCCGACCCTCCCCGAATCCAATCCTCATCCCTGATCTGCCTCCGAAAATATATATTACACATATACACTCCCACAACAGCCGCACACCACTCCCACTTCTCTCTCATCACACTTTTTTTCCAACTCCTCCCACTCTCTCCAACCCCAGTCCCCACACTTGTCACAAAAATCACGAAGCAGATTCGTTGATAGCGTCTGTTCTTGGGTTTGATTGAAAATCGAAAATCATTCTTCAAGCTCTCTCTCTCTCGATTTGTTGTGTTCTCATTTGATCTGGATTGGCTCCGCGTTTAGCAAATACGTGTTATATATGGGTTTTTTTTAGTTTAATCGAAAATCTATTTTTGTTTATGATCTAAAATTTGCTTTTTACTCTGTTTGATCGAAAATTTGTACTCTGTTTGATCAATATCTGGGTTTTTTTTTTCATATTTGGATATCCAAATCTTCGATCAGATCTCCGTTCGGGACAGGGATGAAGAACTGAAAATATATTCGATCGAGACGGATTCGAAGGATGGGTGGATGGTTCGTATTCGGATTTGAATATGTCAATGTCCGCCTCTGATCTGCTCTGTTGCCATTCCTAGTATGAAGAGAGAGGAAGGAATGAGAGAGTTAATGAAGGTGGCAGAGAGAAAAAGGAAATTTGGAATGCATGTAGAGAGGGGAGGAGGCGTGGTCGCCGTGGAAGAGGGAGAGAGAGATTGTATGTGTATAGGAATGGGTTGGATCAAAATAGATTGGGAATGGGTTGAAAAGGGTTGAGTTGCAGTGGTGATTGTCGTGGTGGTGTTCGGGTGTGTTGGGTGAGGGAGAGGGAGAGGGAGAGGGAGAGAGAGAGAGAGAGAGGGGCACAAATTTAGGATTTAATGAAAAACAATCCTTGTTACCAATTCCATTGTCAATTTATTAGAATTTGATGAAAAGAGTCTATTTGAATAACGGAAGATAATTTTGGGAGTAAAATTGTTTTTTTGAATGTTTTGGGAGTCTATTAGACATTGAGTGTATGTTTGAGGGGTATTTAAAAATTTTCCCTTTTCATAATAAAGGGATCGAGATGATTCTTAGTGAAACCAAGGTGGACAAATCGGGGCCGGCCAAATAGGGAAAAAAATTGTGTAGATCTTTAATTTTAAGTTTTTAGCTTTTAATTCTTCAAAATTTTGTAAAACATATTTGACATGTGGAAATTAATAAAAGACAAGTTGATAATATGTACTCCTATTAATGGTGTGTATTATCATTACTGGACTGTAAATCATCATGATAAAATTGTACAAGAATATCATCACTTTTTGTAAGACTCGAGCTCGGCTTACAATAAAATTGTACAATAAAATTAGGTTGGCTCGAGCTCGGCTCGAGCTCGTGACGAGCTGCAAGACTCGAGCTCGAGCTCGGCTCGAATATATTTACAAAGCTCGAGCTCGGATTGCTTAGGCTCGAAAATGTGTTCGAGATCAGCTCGGCTCGTTTATATATAATATATTTTATATATTACATATAATATTTAATATAATTGGGCTCGCGAGCCAATCGAGCCGAGTTTCGACTAGCTCGAGCTCGGCTCGTTTATGAAACGAGCCCAATATTTTAGCTCGAGCTCGTTCATTAGTGTCTCGAACCGAGCCGAGCCGAGCCGTTGTCGAGCCGAGCTTCGAGCTGCTCGCGAGCAGCTCGGATCGTTTGCAGCCCTAGGTCACTACTTCTGCTACTAACTTACTTCTGCCCATGCAAAACAACAATATGAATAACTAAGACGTAAAGGAGCAATAAAGCGCGTGAAGGCACTGTTGGACAGTTTCATGATGGAATAACAGCCCCATATATAATAGAAGGCATGAAGCATTCAATAGAAGCAACAAAAGAATTAACATGCATGTAATTATATAAAAATAGCTTGGATTAAATTTTAGGGAACATACCGAAAATTGTGTTAATAGGGTTCACGGTGGCATGATTCTTTGCGGCATTACCGATCAAACGCTGCGTATTGGTGAATGCAACACAGGACGGCGTCGTCCTGTTTCCTTGATCATTTGCTATAATCTCAACCCGATTGTGTTTCCAAACCCCCACGCATGAGTAAGTAGTTCCGAGATCTATCCCTATCGCCGGGCCTTCTACTTCTTCAGCCATTTTTTTCTTAGAAAATTAACAGAATTATGGAGATCGATTTCACAAATAGAATGCTAGAGAGAAAAAACAGATGCACTTGAGCTTTATCTAAGGAGTATGCTGAATAGAATGAAGGTGAAAAAGGACGACATTTTATAAGGAATCGACTATCCGAATAGTAAAGCTTCGTAACCATTTGATGAAAACGTTTTGGACGGTGAGAGATGGTTTCTGGATAATTGTGTTTGTTTATTTAGCTCCTGCCGGCCGCATGTCATTTGGCCATTCTATTTGGTTCGTTGACTATCACCAACTTGGTGGAAGAGACAAAAGGTGGGACCCACTCATCTCGAGTAGAAAGCCAGCTCCAGACTCAACCCAAGTTGGTCAATTGAATACCCTAAAACAAATTCATGTATATATGTTCAAAAAGATCCCTATGAACCTATTCGCCACAATTTCTTACAGATTAATGTTACAGTATTTAAACGCCGATTTAATTTAGTTAGGCTCAAAATATATAATTTGGCCGAGAACAATTGTAACATCTTATGTATTTTTGGATTTTATTGATCGCATTAAGTCACACTAATATATGAAATCTTGTGTATATAACATTGATTAATATAGCTAGTAAAGGTAAGGTAATAATTCTTGAACTCCCGGTTAAAAATTCATGGAATCGCCACAGCCCTCAAGGTGTTGGTTTTTAGAGTAGGATGAGTTAAGTAATCATCCTAATAAGGGATAGCATGTAAGTTTTCATCCTTGTTATTTTGAACAGTCCCGTTTCCATCGGTGTCAAGGGATTTGTAGAATTTCCATGCCTGGAGTTGTTCTTCGTCGGATGAGTTGGCGTAGTAGGCCGCGGCAGCTCCCCTGATCTTGTTGTAATCCATCTCCTTCTCCCTCTCTCTCTGGTTGATTTAAACACGGGCCACTAGTTTGCGTATAGGCCATTACGTAGTGGTATTTCAGTGCACTGATATTGCTGCCAAAATTCGCACCCGTATCGGCCAATTACTCAAACCTATCACTTTGGGTCTGATTTTTTTGCCCGCCTCACAGCTGTTAAAGGACAATATGTGATCACTACGGTCGCTTCAAGTGCTTTAATAAATGAGAGTCAAAAGATAGCAAAACCAAAACTTACTTTATGATATTCATGGGAGCAATATATATACACCAGGAGGTCCATACTTGGATGGATAAGATTACAATCAACTTAACCGAATGAGAAAAGATAGGGAAACGAAGATAAAGATAAACTACACTACAAGATGAACTACAACAACACAACAAACTAATCCCAAGGACAAATCAAGTTGTACGATGACTGTAAATTGTAATTATGATTTAGTAAAGAGATTAATTTGTGTCGTATTAAAATTTTAATTTTTTGATCTATGAAGACAGAGAGATCCGCAAAGGAAAGTGACAACCGTTGAAAGTGTATCCTTAATTAATTTGGTTAATTGTTTTTTTTAAAATCAATAGAAAAGATCATTTTACATCAGATGGTATTCGACATCAAAGTTTACTCAGTGGAGGATTTTAAGCTTTTTCTAGATGGTATTCGAAAAGTAAGATTGTAATGTAGTTGAGGTGTGTTATCCAATTGTCTGTTGGATACATTTTCGTTTCTTTTGCATCTAAGCGCCCTGTGCCTAGATGTTTTTCTCGATGTACCCATTTCGAGCTATATAAAATGTTTCGTTTGCCGAGCACAAAAAAAAAGTATTTTGATTCCTTACCGTGATTTTTGCTCTTTTTGAGGTTTTCCACGTATATCCTTGCGTTCTCTGTTTATTGCTTTCTGTTCTACAATTTGGGTGATATATTGATTGGTGGTTTGTTGATTGAGAGATTATCCATAACAAATTCTATAAACCTAGGCAAGCTAGGGTTTTTTTCAATTAGAAATGATACTATTCGTGAGACGGTTGGAGTTATACCTATATATACAGAAAAAGGTGAGAGAAAATCGATTAATTATGATTGTTTGGACATGTAATTTACTAAAGATCTTGCAGATGGAGTAGTCAAAAAGAGTGAAATGATAATAGTTGATAGTCGGGCTAGGGGAAGGGGTAGGGGAAGAGAAAGATCTAAACTGACTTCGAATACCGTGATACAAAAAGAGTTGGGCTTACTAAACCGAAGAAAAGAGCTAGTCCTAGACCAAGCTCAATGGTAAAAAAAGATTTATGTAGCAGATCTTAATTGATCGAAACATAAGAGGCTCAATCTGATTTGATTTGGTTTGGTTAACATTTTAAAAATACAAAAGCAAACTAATTTAAAAAGTATGGACACCAAATTCATAAAAAAATGACTAGATAGTATTGTAAAAATGAATCAGCGTCTGTATCCTCCAATCCAGAAAATTGCATTGCTCACCGGTATCCGGCGCGCGTTAAACGGCATACAACGCGTAAAATACAAGATCTAAATGGGAAGAAATCTCAGACGATATATAGTGTCAATATAAATAATGACTAGCTAGTGTTAGAAAATGAATTAGACACCATAATTTAATGAATAAATATTGCACACACTCAATCGTGTTCCCAAATGTATGTGTCTCCGTTATGTTCCCATGTAAAAATCAATAAGGGGCACGCCACATACGTATCTAGGTGTGTACGCCGCGTTTGTCTTGACACAGATATGACGACCGTTGAATTTGTACATAAGGAAAAAATTATATGCATGTCCAGCTTGTTCAAACAATTAAAAATTAATCTCAGATGGGGTTCGGAATCTTGTGATCTAGGTTATGTTAGTACTACTTACGTTGAGACTAAAGAAGAGAGGCTGACGGAACTAGAAAATAAAGAATGTACCCCAAAAAAACCAAAAAAAACAAAAAAAGAGAGAGAAAAAGATTCTTGATGATGTCGAGGATTGTTGACTTCGTACAGAAAAAGATTGGTTTAGAGTTCATTGAAGTTGATGTTTCATTATCTTTGATCTTTATCTTTGTGACCTGCCCAAGTTTAGTTTTTTTAGAGTGTTGCTACAGGTACCGACGGGGTCGGTACCGAAATCGTAGGGACGGCCGCGCCGGGCCGTCTCCGGCCACCGGACGGTCGATCCGAGCCGTCCAAAAATTCTAAAAAAAAACAAAACGAGGGGGCCTACGCGAGAATCAACGGCATCCGAGGTGTGTAGGGTGCTTGATCCGAGCACCCATTTTTCATCTATATTTGTATATATGCACGTATATACAAATATACACAAAAAAGGGGTGCTCGGATCAAGCACCCTACACACCTCGGATGCCGTTGATTCTCGCGTAGGCCCCCTCGTTTTGTTTTTTTTAGAATTTTTGGACAGCTCGGATCGGCCGTTCGGTGGCCGGAGACGGCCCGGCGCGGCCGTCCCTACGATTTCGGTACCGACCCCGTCGGTACCAATATCATTTTCGGTTTTTTATACTGACGAACAAAATCATCTCAGTAACATTAAACTAGTGTTTACCTGTGCCTACGGCACTACTCACCCCGATTGGAATTGAAATTACCATTTGAATTTTGATAGTGGCTCAAAACATTATTTCAATTTCTAGGTATCTAAAAAAAATTTAGAAAAGATAAACGAAAATAAAGAAAAGGAAAACTAAAGCCAAAGAAGTACTACTACGTATCAGAGAAAGAGCGAGAGTATGTTACCGAGGATAGTGGATTCCGGGTTCCCAGTGACTCACCGGCAAGGGCGATGACTGTTTGTGGCCGGACAATCAGAGGAGAGATTTTGATGGGGGGGGGGGGGGGGGCCGATGACTACTGGGTTTGTTTTTTTTATCAACAAAACAGAAGCTGATTGGTAGGGGAAAAAACAAATTGATGGCGTTTTTGTAATATATTTGTAAGAATATAAGTGTTTTCTTAAGATAGTTGAAAAGCACCTATGAGCCCTTAGATCAAATCAATTCTAGTCATTCCAACAACTTATCCCCACACCATTGTGTTTTATAATAGAGATTATTATTAATATAAAAGAAAGTATAACGAAAATATCCAAAAAATTACAACAAAAACAAAATACGAAGTACAAATAAAAGCCTCTAGAAATCAAACGTAAGAGTTAGATCAATACAGTCGCACTGGTAAAGGTGGGTAGAGCGTCCAAGATTTGCAACCAACCTGAGCTCATTCCAAACGCAAACTAAATGACCATCACTAAATCCACCACAAACGTTGCCACCGTAGCTATCGAACGGCTCAAAAAATTGTCAAGATATTGCTTGAGGGTTTGACACGGACACTATCACAAATGTCAGTGTCGGCCCCGACATTTGGGTTGCCCATGCCCGATGTTTAAAAAACATGGAAGAGCGTCGAACATTGTTCAAGATGTCTAGTCTTAGTAGATTGGATTAGATAAACGTTAATAGTTTTGCAATCTAAATTATATTATAAGAAACATGTTTAGTTTTTATGTAATGGTGTGCAAACGAAAACGAAATAGAATCCCAGTTTTCCCAACGCAGATGCAGACATAGATGTTTCCAGAATCGGTTGATACACATGCTCTCCTCGTAACTTTGCTGGGTAAGGTTGACCATCATCGGACTATTTGAACACATGAGTATCTGGATGTGCGTAAATAAATCTATGTGTGGAGACTTCCCAGTAAAACAAAAAAAGAGCTTCAAAATATTTTGAAAGTTCTTTTTTATTTTTTTGGTAAACTGGAATTTAACATAGAAGCAAATTAATACAGAGTTCGAGGATAAGTAGTTCCCCTTTTGTTCTCCAATAGTTGGAGATTAATACAAATTAGTGGAATAGAAACACAATTAAAATAGCTAAAATTAAACGGTGCGATTGGGCATCTTTTGAAAGGAGGTCGGCGCATTTGTTGCATTCTCTCATCGCTTGGTTTACCTTCCTGAGGTGCTCCCAGTCGTCGTTGAAGGCGGGACCTGCAATTATCAATGACAAAATGTAGATGGCGGTTGTTATCAGCCGAATGCAGCAGATTGATAGCATTGATGGCAGTTTCAGTCTTTCAAGTAGAGTGCAATTTTGTTCACCCTCCTTAAAAGAGGGTGAACTTTACTCTCCTTCTTATTGGTTGAAATGGTGTGGATTCCACCACAAATTAATGTCATGCTTACCCTGTTTGGTAATTAAGATGAGCAGGCCTTCGGCGGCTTTACACCCGCTTGGCCAGTAACGACTTCCACGGTCGATTTTCAATCGTGACATATTGGCTATAAGATAAGTCGTCATATGCTCTAGGGAAAATTTCAAAATACCCCAACCTTTATACCAAAATTCAATTAGACTCCCAACCTTTTAAAAACTTCAATTTTACTCCCAACGTTATCTTCCGTTATTCAAAATGCCCCCTTCCGTCCGAATAACTAACGGATTTCGTTACAAACTCCGTTAAATATCGTCCTGATCTAATTTCGATGATCCGAGCCGCTCAATGTGTTCAAAACGTGATTTTAAGGGTACTTGCGAGAAATCAGCAAAAAAAATTAACAGGAAGGGCTTCATCTGAACAGTTTTTTATTGAATAATTCAATAAAAAACTGTTTAAATCAAGCTCTTCCTGATCAATTTTTTTGCTGATTTCTCACAAATACCCTTAAAATCACGTTCTAATCACATTGAGCGGTTCGGATCATTAAAATTCAATTGGAAAAGGGGAGGTGCAGATCGATCCGGATTTTGTTAAGTTCGGACGTCCGGATTTTGCTTCGGTCTGCACCTCCCCTTTTTTGATCAATTTTTGATGATCCGAGCCGCTCAATGTGATTAAAACGTGATTTTAAGGGTACCCGAGAGAAATCAGCAAAAAAAAATGACCGAAAAAAGACTTGATTTGAGCAGTTTTTTATTAAATTATTCAATAAAAAATTGTTCAGATGAAGCCCTTTCTGATCATTTTTTTTGCTGATTTCTCTTGGTACCCTTAAAATCACGTTTTGAACACATTGAATGGCTCGGATCATCAAAATTCGATCGGGACGATATTTAACGGAGACTTTAACGAAATCCGTTAGTCATTCGGACGGAAGGGGGCGTTTTGATTAACGGAAGATAACGTTGGGAGTAAAATTGAAGTTTTTAAAAGGTTGGGAGTCTAATTAAATTTTGATGTAAAGGTTGGGGGGTATTTTAAAATTTTCCCTATGCTCTATAATCACTTGTTGATTAAAAAATAATTTCTCGAGTTTGGGTTGGAGATGCTTTCATATGGCTGCCAATGAAGGCCGCCGCCTTCTTTTTTTTCCCCTGAAAAGACCTTGTTTTGATGTTCCGACATGAACGTAATGGGGTTGGGAAAGCACAAAAGAGAAGAATATATGGTGAATAGGGTGGCGTCTGAAGCTGTTTTCCAACTGTGTAACAATTTCATCAATATTGGAGATCTCTTATTTTGTTGCGTGCCGCGTAATTTTCTTGGAAAATATGGATTGCATCTCTTAGTTGAGCAATACATTTCTTTTCCTACTGTATTATGCTGATTTCATATAGTATCTTTCGAGATGAATAAAATTAATTTGCTTATAAAAAAAACCTACTTGAGCTGTGCGTAAGCGCCTGAGCACCCGAAAATATCAAAAAAGAAATTATGTTGATTTGGCCATGTGGTGGTTTGGTTTTAAGTACTTTTTTTTTTGGTCACAGCGATATACATCAGCAGGTTAGTGAGTTAATTGTTAGGAGGAAGGAGAAAGGGAGGCCACCACATAAGTGGGGCAGACGTGGGAATCGAACCCAGGCCAAACGAATGCGGCAAAGGGTGCTCGACCAACCGATCGACCAACCGATCGAGACACCGCCCACATTTGTTTAGTCTTAAGTTCAAAGGGCTAAAAACTTAAGTTGGGAGCCCATATTTTTTGCGTTATCGGGGAACGTCTAGTCATCTAAGTCGGGGTTCAGCTCGATGCATAGAAATTTGGACTTCTGTTTTGTTTAGCCTCAGGTCAACCCATTTTAGTTTGGGCTTAAACCAACTTAGAGAATAATCTAGTTTGAAGATGTTTTGACTGATTGGGATGAATTGGACCTTTTTTTTATCCTAAGATGAATCGGACTTTGTTTTGGATATGTTCTCTTATTGGTCTAGGACTTAAGTGCAAGGAAATCAATTAAGGTAAAAATTGGCTTTTGAGAGTATAATTAGGCCATAGCTTAGCTTCCTCAAATGTGAGTGGATAACCTCCAGACCGTGGTTGCTTAAAGGTTAATTTTGATGGCGCATGGATGAATCGAGATGAAGGACCAAATGCAAGGGCAGGGATGGTGATCCGATCGGGAGAATGGGAAATTTCTCGCTGCTCGGTCGACGAACTTGGGGATAGTTTCATCCGTTTTGTGCGCGGAAGCCATGGCGTACGCGCAGGGATGCATTATTTTTTGCTTCACTAATGAGACTGGACTCGATTATTGTGGAAGGAGATTCGCTACGGCTGGTGCAGATTTTGGAGAACAAGAAGAAGGCATGCCCCACAGAGGTTGAAGTCGTGATTGGAGATATTCGGGGCAAAGCGGGAAAGTTTAGGAGTTTGATTTCATTTTCACTCGTCGATCGGCAAACGTCGTAGCGCATTCAAACTTTGGGTGGTTGATTTCTCAAACAACTACCTAGAAGGAAGAATACCTCCTCATATTTGCTAGAATTCCAATTTGATATATCTGAATCTTGAATCTAATAGCCTGCATGGAAATATCCCAGATCATCTCATAAAGTGCAATTCTTTGGTGGGGAAACATAATTTTGGACATCCCTTATCTCTCTTACTTTTGGCGATTTGGGCGATTCCCATTAATTCTAGGTCTTTCTTCTGCCGCCACTGCCTGGGAGGGAGGTGCTTCTCCCTCCCTCCTCCCCCCGGGCTCCTCTCTTCCTCCTCCATCTCCCCCTTTTCCCTCTCTCTCTTTCCCTCTACCTTTCTGATCGAAGCTATCTCTCTTCCCTCTGCTTGCTGTTGCTTTTGCGTTTTTCACCGCCCTCCCCTGCGTGGGAGGGTGTGGCGGTGCTGGTCTCCGCCGCCGGTCGGAGGTTCCTTGGTCCCTCCGGGAGCCTAGCGGTGTTGGGTGGAGCGGCGAGTTTCGGAGCAGCAGGGGTTTGGTTGTTTGGCGGAGATCTGGCAGGTGGTGCGGTTTGTGGCAGTGGGTGGAGGTGCGGTGGTGTTTGGGTGGTGTATTGTAGGTTGTTTTTCAGTTTAACTTTTGTTTTGCAGGTTTCAATTTATTCAAAAACGATCGGTAAAATTGCGGTTTCGATCGGTGATGCTTCCTTCCGGTGGTGGTGAGATGGATGTGATTCACATGGCTGGGTTGCTCAGGTCGCTTTGTGTGCCGAAGTCCGGTCGGCGGCCAATCCGAGTTTTTCAGTCAAGCGATGGGTCAACATTTTCGTCGCTCCGGGCTTTTGCTGTTGCAGATCGTGATCGGTTGCTGTGGGGTTTCGCTGGGAACTGATGTTGGTGGTGGTGTGTCCCTCTTTGCCTTGTCTGTCCTCGGCCTTCATTTCCGTAGGCCGTTTCTTCCGCCGCCGGTCTCTACATCTGGGAGAGGCCGGCTCAGCTTAACGGCGACACTGGGCTACGGTGTTTTGTGCGGCTGTGGAGGTTGATGGTGGCTAGGGTTTGAGGGTTGGTTTAATTTGGGTGGGCCGGTCCAAGGCGTGGGCCAGATTTGGGTGTGTTTGGGGCTTTCTTGTTTTTTCTGGGTTTAGGGTCGGGCTCTATTGCTTATTTTTTTGGACCCTTATTGACCTTTGGGTGTTCCGGGCTTTTGCCCTTGAGGTGTATTGTCCAACTCTCTGTTGGATCCCCTTTCCCTTTCTCCCGTTTTTTAATAAAATTTAATTTTGCCGATCAAAAAAAAAACTTCGTCTCGATGGGAACAACCTGACTGGGAGCTTTCCCTCTGAGTTGTGCAACTTGGTGAATCTTTCTGCTCTTGAGTTGGGCCTGAACAAGTTTAGCGGTCCGATCCCTCCAGAAATCGCAAGCTCCAAAAGGTGATCTCTCAAACAATTTCTTCCCATCTAAGTTGCCAAAGGAGATAGAAAATTTGTCCCAATTGGTTACTTTCAATATTTCCTCTAATTTGCTCACTGGGAAAATACCACCTGAGATTCTCAACTGTTCGATGCTTCAACGGCTTGATCTTAGCCAAAACAGCTTCACAGGTTCCGTACCAAATGAGCTCAGAACCCTTTCGCAACTGGAGCTTCTCATGCTTTCTGAAAACCAGTTCTCTGGAAATACTCCTGCAGCATTGGGAAATCTCTCTCATTTTTTGGTGGAATACCAGCAGAGTTGCGGGCTCTCACTGGCTTGCAAATTGCTCTGAATCTTAGTCACAACAATCTCACTGGACAGATTCCACCTCAGCTGGGAAACCTTATTTTGCTAGATATCCTCCTTCTGAATAACAATGATAAGAGTGGAGAAATACCAAGTACGTTTGGTAACCTGCTAAGTTTTTTTTTTTGATCAGCAACCTGTCAAATTTGTTGGGGTGTAATTTCTCAAATAATGACCTTTCTGGACCGTCGCCTTCTATCGGGTTGTTTAAGAACATGGCCAAGAGCAGCTTTTTCGGAAACAAAGGGCTTTGTGGTGGGCCTTTAGGCGATTGCAAGGGCAACCCGACTTTGAATTCAATGCAGGCTTCTGTGAAAGGTGGTTTAAGTGCTCCAAGGGGTAAAATAATCACACTAGTTGCTACTGCTATAGGTGGGGTTTCTCTAATTCTCATTGCAATTCTCTTGTATATCATGAGGCGTCCGGTAGAGGTGGTTACTTCCCTCCCAGAAAAAGAGACATCCTCTCTCATTCCGGATATTTATTTTCCTCCAAAGGAGGGTTTTACTTTCCAAGATCTAGTTGAAGCCACAAACAACTTTCATGACAGTTATGTTGTTGGGAGAGGAGCTGTCGGAACCCTTTACAAGGCGGTTATGGAGTCTGGGGAAACAATTGCCGTTAATTAAGAAGCTAGCTTCTAATAGAGAAGGAAACAACAATGAAAACGTTGAGATCGAATAGTTTTAATTCGAGCTGAGATTCTAACTCTTGGAGAGATTAGGCACCGCAACATTGTGAAGCTTTACGGTTTTTGCTATCATTTTGCTTAAAATGCGACCGGCAAGTGCTTGATCCAAATAGTTTTTTATATAGCTGATTTATTGCAATTACCCTTAAATACATATTTTAAACAAGTTGAACAGTTTGGACCATCAAAATATGACCCAAAAATAGGAAGTCCGCTTATAAGCAAAATGAGAGATCCTTCATAGGAAGTGGACTGTGTGTATAAATATATATATATATCTATATTATAAAATAGAGCGGTCTTTTGTCTACCCATACAAACATGAGCATCCTTCCAACCATTGGATCGCAATTTCAATAGGTTACAGCCGTTGGATTGAATCATTGATTCCAACCTATTTCCCACGCCTTCTACCCAGCGATTTTCCTCTTCTCCATCGTGTCTCCTCTTCTTCTCTATCGTGTTTCCTCTCTTCTCTCATCTCTTCTCTCCTCTCTTTCTCCATAGTTACTCTCTCTCTCCCCCCAGAATCCACTCCTCAGCACTTCGGAAAAAAAAAAGTGCCCACAAAGCTCTCCCACCAATTAGCCGTCCACGAAATCGATTTGGTTCTCCCTTTCTGGTATGATTCCCATCATCCTTAGGGTCTTCTTGCAGAAAAAATAATGTGGCCTAAATTGCTGTTTAGGGTTGGAATTTTTTTTATGGGAGTTTACGGGGAAAAAAAATTACTATATCGTTTAGGATGAGAATTTTTTTGCTGTTTAGAAAAAGAAAATTGATTTTGCTGTTTAGGATAGGAATTTTTTTTATCTATATCTTTTAATTTGTTATTTGTCTTTCAAAGATGCTCACTATGTGTTTGTTAAAATACATGTTTGACAAAGTGAAAATAGTGGGGAGTGAATTAATTCTTTATGTCCACTTTTGTGTAGCTCTTTTAATTTTTGGATAGACTCTGTGGTCCGATACTACAAGGACATGCGACATGACAGTAACAACATGTGGAGACATGTCTGGGGAAATGCTCGGGACACGGCAAAGTGAATTCAACACTTTTTAAAAAGAATTCCAATTGAGAGTTTATTTGTTGTGGACTTTGTTCCTCTTTCGTTTGAATGGTATTATTTGATCAAATCAAATTATGGTATGACCAACACATCCCTTTCCCTAGGTAACAATGTGATCAAATCATTATAGGACCAGCACATTCCTTTCCCTCGCTCTCTCCCCTATCGCCAAGCGTATGACCGAAACATGTTGCGCCGTGCCTGAAGGCACGGGCATGCACTAGTATATATATATATCGGGGTGGTTTCGGAGACATCTATAAAAACATTTAAAAAAATATCTCAAAATTTCCGATCAAATTTTAATGATCTGAGCTACTCAAAGTGATCAGAACGTGATTTTAAGGATACCCGCGAGAAATCAACAAAAAAAAATGACCGGAAAGGGCTTGATCGGAGCAGTTTTCATTGAACGGTTCAATAAGAAACTTCTCAAATCAAGCTGTTCTCGGTCATTTTTTTTCCTGATTTCTCGCGGGTACCTTTAAAATCATGTTCTGCACACTTTGAGCGGGTCCGATCATCGAATTGCTTGGAAAATGGGAGGTCCGCATGGTAGAACCATAAGGGATCCCTCACTGGATAATTTGTATGTGTGTGTGTATATATATATATCTTGAGGGAGGGTAGGTGTGTTCCAATTCGATGAGCCAGTCTTTTTTTAGATTGATGTGTTATGCAATAATATTACTCCCTCCGTCCCGATTTGTTTGTCCCCTGTTTGACTTATGAATATCTCAAATTGACTGTCCAATTTCAAAATCAATGGATGAGATTATGTATATTTTCAAATTAATGGATCGGATTTGATTTTCTTAATAAGTTGGAAACCCGAGATTGGACAACCAAATCGGGACGGATGGAGTAATATTCTAAATCGATCGTTTAGGTGAGAGATCCTTCATAGGAAGTGAACTGTATGTATATATCTTGAGGGAGGGTAGGTGTGTTCCAATTCGATGAGCCAGACTTCTTTTAGATCGATGTGTTATGCAATAATATTAATCCAAATCGATCGTTTAGATTTTTGGCACTGTTGAATTAATCAATGAGGTTCAACAAATGAAGACTTTGGTTCTTTCAGGTTTTGGGCTTGAGCCTAGGCCTTGTTCGGTTTGGGATTTTGGATTTTGGATTTTGGATTTGAGAGGAGAGAGATAGAAAGAGAAATGAGAGTAATAATTATGGAGAAAAGTTTCAGAAAATTACATGTGGGTCTAGAAAATCTAGACTTAATTCCCACTAAAGATGAACTCAATTTGTATTTACCTCTAAGGACAACCTCATATGAAGATTACCCTTTTACCCTTCATTAAACACAACCACCCCCTCCCACCTCCATTGCACAACCCACCTCCGGCCGACAACTTTTCCGGCGACCACCTCCGGTCGGCGACTTTTTCCGGCGACCACTTCCGATCGGCGACTTTTTCCGGCGACCCACCTCCGGCTGACAACTTTTCCGGCGACCACCTCCGATCGGCAACTTTTTCCGGCGACCACCTCCGGCCAGCGACTGCAAAAATTGTAGTGCTTTTTCCGGCGAGTTTCACAAATTCAAAATGCTTTTGTCGGCGACTTTCATAAATTTTTGCAATGTTTTTTTTTGAAAATTCTCAGTCTCACAATTTCACAGTGTGAAATTCTCAATTTCACACAATTCTCAATTTCACACAATTTCTCACTGTAAAAATAACTATTTATAAGTGTTTTTCACAAATTTCACAGTGTGAAATTCTCAGTCTCACATAATTTCACACTGTGAAAATGACATATCTATGAGTTTTTACAAGTTCCATAGTTCAACGGAAAAATCCTGACGACGCATGAGCATTGTCTTGAGTGCTTAGGCACACTACAAATCCAAATAAACTATAACCACTATACTTGATGAAACAGAACAACTCTCCAGTGCAAAAGAAATTTCCCTACCAGAGACTTGGCAACCACCAACTTCCAGCCTCATTATTCAGGAGTGTCCGAACGAAGCGCTGACAAACAAAACAGGTGCGATACTTCATCAGAAAAAATAAAGTCGTACCAAGGAACATCAATGCTGAAATGTACAACATGCAATACTTCAACAAAGACGACAGGAAAAGCTATTCTAGATGCACTGCAGCCTAAAATAACTTCAAATCCCACATTTCGTTGCCTTATTGCCAATGCATCTTATCTCTGAAGTTTCTTTTCTTAAAGCCATATATATAAGAGCTTTTCCCTCCCCACGAATTTCAGGCCAGCTAATAAGACTTGCTGAAGCATTTACCAAATTTGGACATGTTAAGTGGAAATGAAATGAGGATGTTGAGATGGAGAATGACTATAACAAGAGAGAAGAAAGAAAGGGCGGGCAACACAATTGAAGATAAAACAAGGAAAAATCTCAGGTGATAATATGGGCTGTATGGCCATGTGCACATAAGACCAATTAATGCACCTGTAAGCAGCAGTGATTTTTCCGGCAGACCACACGTGTCGTAGAAACAAACGAAGATGGAGGAGTACTAAGGTTAAGGTGATAAAAGAGAACACGATGACCTTACACAGTTACACATAATCAAGGATATACTTCGAAACATTTGTACAAATTCATACAGCTGACATAGAATAAATGGAACAAAAGCTAGTTGAATTAAATTGAGTTGCATACAAACTCTCCTTCTTTAGCACAATAGAAGAGCTGCATCTCCCAAAACTATTCAACACTGCTACACACATGCTCAACTATAGAATCCCAAACTTCCAGTTCAAAGATCCAGCAAAATACAACCTACTACATACAGAAGACAACATCTCAGCTCACAATCCGAGACAACAACGAACTAATGTGGCCCAATTGTCCACTTAAAAAATGACTCATACAGTGATGCCAAACCGCCTACAAGGATCAATGTCTGCACCATGCGATCCACATAGTACCAGTGCCACCAAAGGAATAAATAATTGAGGTGCTCTAACATTACCCACGAAAATCTAACAAATGGAAATTGTGGATACCATAGTTGTTACTGTGTATTCAACCTCAAAGTACAAAAATATTAAGCCAAAAGATTGCCCGATCTTTTACTTTCACATAGAATATGTTATCATTTGCCAACAGGTAAAGCCATTGACACAAGGAAGTAAAAGTAAGAAGATCAACAAAGATAGCCCACCTTGAACATTATGTCAGTCGGAACTCTGAGAATCTTCACAATTCTGAAAGCAACTTTATAGAGAAATGTTTTTGGAACATGGTGCTTGCGAAGATCTATTGACAAGTTTGATTGGTAAGTCTCCCATGGCTGCAAAAGGAAGACAAACAAACTTGAAGACTTGAAAACCGAAAATGCAAAGTACAAGCTTTTTCAAGAAAGACAATAGAAACTAGCAACAAGCAATGGACACATGTAAAGCTGATTCCAGGCAATGATTTGGGCAAAGGCATCCATGTTATTAAAAAATAAGCCACTTCATCCTTTCACCACTATTGTTCCCCCCGTATTTCAGAATTGTGAATTACCTAGAAAACAAGAATGAATCTCCAAATTTCTAGAATGACATCCAACTAAATAGCAGTTCAACTTCACGGCATGATGTGGCATATTGGGGTAAAGCAACCTTCCAAGTTCTATTTACTAATGAGCAGTTCAAGGCCGCAAGTGACAAAAGGGTTCAAAGTTGACTTATTAATTTGAAAAAAGAAGGTGGCTCTGCTATTCTCTGCACTTTATTGCAAGTGCAGAGAATAGCGTATATCTTCATGTGGCTGACAAGGTTAGACTTTGATACACTTTATTGCAAGTAAATGCTGGCCAAAACAAGCATAAACAAAAGAAATAGGTCAACACAGTCCCAATTTCAGTGCTTTTCACAAATTTCACAGTGTGAAATTCTCAGTCTCACACAATTTCACACAATTTCAGTGCTTTTCACAAATTTCACAGTGTGAAATTCTCAATTTCACACAATTATACTGAAAGATTTCATTCACTCATCAACACATGCTAAAGAGAAGACACAAACACCAAGAAATTAAAGAGAGAGAGCGAACTAGTGACTATAGCATAAATATGTCCTTTGAATTCAATTGACTTAAAAATGGTTATACAGGGAGACTCGGAATACTCAGTGCACCACAAAACCCCCTAGTGACTAAGCAGTAATTTTCTTATTAGGTATCAAATAGACTGAATGCAGATGAACCTGAAAGACAAGCTAGAATGAACACCATAGATAAACACACAACCACAAAGAGAGCAAGGAGAACAAATAAATCATTCAGACAAAGAAGATGCGCATTAAGAACCCAAATTCTACAGTTCTTAAAAGGAACAGCCATATTAACCAAGTCCAGTAGTCCACAGGCAACTTAACTGCATAATAAATTTGAAACTTTCAAGGTGGACTTACAAATTGCAGGTTATTATTGACTAATACGTATCCAAGTTGTGGCTAAAGACACATTATATTGAACAGGCCAACCTTAACCATACTCTACATAAAACTCTTAACATACATAAAAACAGAGTCCACTGGACCCGAACACTCAGGTAAGCTCATTACAAAAATTTGTATTAAAGCCGTCAAGTACCTAGTTAGCCACCGTCATCAAACACTACGTTACTTTATGAGTGCAGGAGCATACGTTTGAATCATAAATGACAAAAGAAAGACTTGGTATAGAAACTGCCTTGAAAAGGAGCAAGCAACTATCCATTAAGTATAAAAACTTCTACAGGTGAAAAGCGTTAGGCACAGCAGCAAGGCATTTTACTCTCCGGATAAAATGCTTACATATTAATTAAAAAGATAAGCCCATGGAATATCTAATTTTCATACAGATAGGTAAACTATAGTAATTTCTTTTAAGAAGCATGGCTTACAGCCACCCTAAAGTCATCTTACCAGAATGACTACAAGTAGCTTGTTTTTTAAAATTCAAGGGAGGCGGAGTTTTAAGTATAACATCATGATAAATTTGTCAGGAAAAAATGACTAGGGCTTTAAGTTTACTAAAGATAAATAATTTGCCTGAAATTTGCCAAATTGTGCTCAAGCTCGTGTCCATACAATGTGACCATCAGGTTCTCATGTGAAGTTCAGAAATGCAAGACACAAATAGTTGGTGGATTAAATATATACACATAAGTTCACATATTCTCAAGTGGTGTAGGTAGATCTTAAGGCTGATTAAGGCGAAATGCTACACAAGGAGACTACATGATATGGAGCTGTCGTAACTTTAAAAAAAAAAAATAATGAAAAACCGAAGAGAAAAATGTAACACCAGAAAAGATGGAAAGTCAAAGGCACTTACAGGTTGAGCTTCCTGTTGTGGTTTCACATGCCTATGTGGACGGTATGTATTGTTTTGGCGCTTTGCCCATAGCCAGAAACGTTGAAATTGTATGGGTATGCCAAACTCTTTGGCAACTTCCTCCTGCATATAATTTCATTATTTGAATGCTCTAACAGGACAAGCAATATGTGGTGTCATGAAAACAAAAACTACCATCATTCATCCGTTAAGCTTGAATTACTAAAAAAATGATAGGCATATCTACGACTCACATCAAGAGTGTTGGTTTGCACAAATGTAAAAAATAGGCTCAAAAGCAGATCAACTATTACTGGTCTCTTTTCCCATGAAAATATGTTATGAAACCTCAGCAAATGGTCAAATTAATGCGTTAAACATGAACCTCTCAAGAGCTTCAATTGCCAAATCACACAATCAACAGAGTAATTTAAACTGTCATCTCAGAACAGAAGGCAAGTTCAGAAAATGAAGTCTACTGGATTCCTTTTGCACAAAGATATGAAAAAGGTCACTGATGGACAACATTTTCCTGTTCAATTTTTCAAATACAGACATCCTCGAAGTTAACGTGTGAACCTCAGCAAGTCTGGGTTTCAAACTAGCCTCCTACAATGAACCGACCTTTTTGTATACTGAGGTGGAAATGCTTACTCCTTCTATGCCAACTTCCCCCTTAAATCAAGATGCAAATTTTATGGTTCCCCAACAAATCAACACCTATTAAAAACTAAAGTCATTCTGTTACATTATTAGCCACAAAATGATTTAAGCAAACTCAAATCCTAAAAGAATGATAAAGAGCACCTTAAAAAGGTTGAAAGGTGTCCATCTCTTAATATGGAAACTACGAACTTTGTTATGATCCACAAGGTCAAAATATCTATCCCTTCCAATCTGCTCCGCCAGGTCCTCATTGCGAGCAACCTGACGCATCAAATAACCGATTTAGCAAAGAACGATCCACAATACGTATATTTGCTAAAGGAATCTCATCATCCATCCTTAATGATTTGGAGTGGTATATTCATATGAATCATATCATAGCATGTAACTTCAGGGGGGAAGTTAAAAAAGTTGTTACCTTTACAATGGTATAGAGATCTGCTTCTGTCATTTCCTTTATCTTTAGTTCCTATCTCCTTGTGCTTTCATCAACTTTATCTGGAATTTGAAATCCACAGAGCCAAGAACAATTTCAGTGCTTTTCACAAATTTCACAGTGTGAAATTCTCAGTCTCACACAATTTCAGTGCTTTTCACAAATTTCACAGTGTGAAATTCTCAGTCTCACACAATTTCACAATGTGAAATTCTCAATTTCACACAATTTCAGTGCTTTTCACAAATTTCAGAGTGTGAAATTCTCACTTTCACACAATTATACTGATTTTATATGTTTATCCTCCGTGGGACTTCTGAAGCAAATCCGAAGTCTTTTTCGGGTTAGTTGTTAAGGAAAAGTGCAAGAGCCTCTCCAAGTTGCCAAGAAGATCAGAGTCATTAAGAGGTGGTGAGTCTCACTCTGGGATGTCAAATCTTTTTTCAGGCCAGAAGGTAGTTTCAATAGGTAAATTATCCATACAAAATCATCAAGTTGATCATAGTACTCTTGAATGGAATTTCACAGGGGGTATGCGAAATTCACAGGGGGTATGTGAATTTCACAGGGGGTATGCGAATTTCACAGGGGTATGTGTTCGAATTCCATTTTCAAGCAAAGAGCGCACAACTACATATTAGAAAAATCAAGGACAATGATCTACTTCTTTTAGTCTTCTTTTCAAAGCGAAAGAAAATTTGGTATACGGAGCTCACCTCGGATATCACTTCGATGACTCAAACTATCTATTTGCACGTTTCAATAGGTAAATTATCCATACAAAATCATCAAGTTGATCATAGTACTCTTGAATGGAATTTCACAGGGGGTATGCGAAATTCACAGGGGGTATGTGAATTTCACAGGGGGTATGCGAATTTCACAGGGGTATGTGTTAGAATTCCATTTTTCAAGCAAAGAGCGCACAACTACATATTAGAAAAATCAAGGACAATGATCTACTTCTTTTAGTCTTCTTTTCAAAGCGAAAGAAAATTTGGTATACGGAGCTCACCTCGGATATCACTTCGATGAGTCAAACTATCTATTTGCACGTTTCAATAGGTAAATTATCCATACAAAATCATCAAGTTGATCATAGTACTCTTGAATGGAATTTCACAGGGGGTATGCGAAATTCACGGGGGTATGTGAATTTCACAGGGGGTATGCGAATTTCACAGGGGTATGTGTTAGAATTCCATTTTCAAGCAAAGAGCGCACAACTACATATTAGAAAAATCAAGGACAATGATCTACTTCTTTTAGTCTTCCTTTCAAAGCGAAAGAAAATTTGGTATACGGAGCTCACCTCGGATATCACTTCGATGAGTCAAACTATCTATTTGCACGTTTCAATAGGTAAATTATCCATACAAAATCATCAAGTTGATCATAGTACTCTTGAATGGAATTTCACAGGGGGTATGCGAAATTCACGGGGGGTATGTGAATTTCACAGGGCCAGGGGGTATGCGAATTTCACAGGGGTATGTGTTAGAATTTCATTTTCAAGCAAAGAGCGCACAACTATATATTAGAATTCCGTTTAAACAAAAAATTGTTTGGTATAAAAATGAAAATAAAGAATGTCTCCATCCCTCTTGTTTTGATGCAACCAAACAAGGAAAATGGAGTTCTTTGTTCAATATTTATTTCTTCATAGAGAAGGCAATTTTGCTACCAGAGAGAGAGAGAGGGGCTCATATATACCTGTGCAGCAACAGCCAAACCATCAGCGAGAAGGGATGATGTCATCCAGACCTGTAAGCATATCTGAAATGCAGCCATAGTTGTTGTGCCCAGCCTTGCAGCCTTTGATGCTGCCAAGGTTACACAAAATGTCACGGCTATTACCCTTGTCAGCAGTAGAAATCCTGTGCCCAAGGGAAAAAAAAAAAAACAGAGTTAAGCAGGAGACAAAAGGCCATGAAATAGTACGTATTATGTTCCGTAAGCTTAGAACAAGAAGCAAAGCGAGCAGGGGAGTCGAATCCTTATTATTGAGTTGATATTTTCATATCGAAAGAGTAAACTTGGAAAATAGAACTGACTTAATTTGCAATGACAGAGGAACATCGAACTCCTTACCTTTTTTAAGAAATCGACCAAGCTGCAAACCTTTAGCACTTGGAGGTAGGAGATCAACTTTTTTCATCAATTGAAACAGGAGGATCAATGAAATTAAGTATCTGTAACAAAAAAAAAATTGTTAAGGGTAGATATAATCATAGAAGATCCTAGGAAGATCAAGAAGTGGAAATTAACCTAGTACTGTACCAAAAGAGTATATGGTACAATCTCTCGAAAAAACAGGCACTACTAATTATTGCATGTATGAACTTTTGGCAAGTAAAGGGTGTGAGCAATAGAAATGACGGTTTGAAGTTGGGGAGTGTGGGTGAGATGTGAGTACTCTTCTCACGCACATGGATTGTCAAACATTGGATGGTCAAAATACAAAATACAAGAGAACCAAAAAAAACACAAAGAAAAGGACGAAAATGGGTTCTCTGTTTCTCATGCACATGGATTACAAAACAAAACCAAAACCCGTTCAAATGAAATCAAACTTCAATAACATAAACTAGGACATTTTTTAATGCCCTTACTAGCACATATTTGTTCTTTACTCTAAAGACTCTTAAAGAAGTCTGACAATTGGTTCAAGGACAAATGAACACCACGTCAACACCCAAGAACAAACTACATGAACAAGACAAAATTCAACTGTGCAACTTCAAGGACACTAGCTCTTCCACCCCATCAAAAGTCCTCCAGTTGCATTCCCCTTAAAATCTATGTGATTGATTAGTGTCAAACCAAAAGGCAGCAAAACCAAGTATTTTTCCTTTTCTTCCCCATTACAGCCCCCTCCACGACAACAAACACAAAAAATCTATGTGCTTGATTTGTATCAGACAGTACTTCAAACACTAGTACTCATCCTTAAAATAACAAACAAATACCAGTTAGATTTCTCTTAACAAGGATGACTTTTGGTAAATCCTTTAATCAATTTCAAACTTTCCTTAAAAAATGAAGGCAGAAATGATTCAACACAAGAAGGGTTTATGCCCTGAATTACCTAAATCGGAAAGTTAGATGATAGTAGCAAATCTAATCACAAACAAGAATCTCCATGAATTGCCCAAGAAATTAAGTAAGTTATGAAAGACCTTTTGTCATAACTGTTCTTCCACAATCTTATTTCAACCAAATCTAATAAATAAATAAAAACAGAATTAAGAAAGGGGAAAAGCGATCACAAGCTAAAGGCAGAACCTTAAAAAATGGTGGCGAATTGCGATTGTGTGAAACCAAGCACAAGCATCCAACGAGGTCCGGTTCGTCCCCTTCACTTCTTGAAATCGTTTCACTCTTTCCAGAAAGCCCCAATTTCCTAATTAAGGAATACGTAAAAAAACACAATATGGCTCCCTTTAGCATCCTAATTAAGGAGTTCAAATATTAAGCCCATAAAAAGTTCAAACCCAGAGCATATCAACAAAGTTCAAAGTAGAGCAGCCCCAAGGAAAACCTGGAATCGAAACCCTCAAAATTGAAATCCCAAAACAAAAACCCAAAATCGAGAACCCATATTGAAAACCCTAAAATAGATCCTTGAATCAAAACTCCAAAGTAAATCAAGAATAAACGTTGAGAGAGCAATTATTCAACTTACCGAGAAGTGGTCGAGGTCAGACAAGCGATAGGGCTTGGAGATGACGGGATCGAGGCCGGACGGTGGTACTGTCGGTGCTCGATTGGTGAAGGCAGTGACTTTGAATCACGCCATTCCTTTGCTCTCAGCTTTGTGTGTGTTTGTGTGTGTGTGTGTGTGAGAGAGTGAGAGAGAGAGAGAGGGAGAGAGACGATGGAGAGATCGGCGGAGAGTAGGTACGAAATTGGAGAGAGAGAAGGGATTTCCCACCAAGTGAATTTTTTGGCGTCTTAAAATTTCCACCGAAATTGAGACTGGCGCCTTTCTTATTGGTGAACGCTGTAATTGAGTTAGTGGAACGCTGTCAAAAGGATTCCGCTCCCCCTACAGTGCCGTGCACGCTATCTTAAGCTCAAAATGCAACTCTACTATAGCATTTTTCAAAGAACGCTGTAAGATTATGCTATTACAACTCAAGTTTGTTGTAGTGGCGGTAGGTATGATACAGGCTTCTAGATGTCACATGGTAGGTGTGATGCATCTTTTGAGATATCAGATTGATGTCAGCGCTCGCCGAGGGCAGGCTCATCCTTCTTGACAATCTTTTGCTTTAGCCTCCCAACATGTCCCAAGTAAGGTACTAGGCTCTACTACTAGCCCAGGGTGGTGTTGGAATCGCCTTTGATGATTTGTAGTGAACTAAGGAGTTCGAAGAGCACCATAAGAGGTGGCTCTCTAGAATGTAGACAAGGCCTGGTACCTGGTCAGTCCTCGGAAAGTGAGGCACCCATTCGCACCTAGGGAGAATGCTCGATAAGATGTCATCATGGAAAGTGAGGCATCCAATAGCACCTTGGGAGGACTCTCCTTGGCCGAACACTTCCCTCCTCCGTGGGAGGATGTGTGTGGCTGGATGCTCTCTTCCTCCTTCAGACAAAAACACAATTTCGCAGTGTGAAATTCACAATTTCGCAGTGTTTTTTTCATTTTTTCAGGCGACTTTTTTCAGTTTGGATTTTAGATATGAACAAGCAGAGGGATCGCAGATCTCGAGTGAGCAGTTGAAGGAACTTATAAGATTGATGCAATTATTTTTCTGAATGTCGTACGTAATGATGCTTATACAATAAACCAATGAACCATACCATCAAATTGGAATATAGATGAAGGAACTGAAATAGTAGCAGTTGAAGGAACTGAAATAGTAGCAGTTGAAGGAACTGAAATAGGACCTGTTGAAGGAAATCGGGTGGGCAACGGATCCTTTGTCCGTGGGCACCAGATGCGGAGGCGTTCGACGGCGGCGGCCGCGGTGGTGCCGAGGAGTTGTAGCGTGGGGATGGGGAGGATCTACGAAGACGGGCCCTGTGAATTTGGGGAGGACGCTGTCGACGAAGCAGTTGTCGACGAAGACGACGACGTCGTCGAATCGGCCCCGTTAGATTCACCGCCAGACGACTTTTCGCTCTTCTCCGACCCATTCTTCGTTCGCCAGCGACTCTTCTCAACGAGATCTGGACGGCGGGGAAAGCGGCCGGAGAGACGGCAGACCTAGACGACGGTGAACGCCTGTCTGGTTCTGGAGAGGCAGCTGTTGAGGAGGAAGCGGACGGTGCCGACGAGGGGGTCGCTGAAGCAGCCGGCGGCGTGGATCTCGACAGAGACAGCGAAGGTGTCGCCACGGAGTAAGTCTGAGAGAGAGAGAGATTGTCTGGGAGAAGAACGGGGTTGTTTTTGGCATAAAAGTTAGAGAAATCCTTAGCTGTGTATTTTGGTTTTGGGCAAGAGTTGGTGGAAATATAGGTCCATAAATTGGACCGGCCCGTAAATCACCCAAAAAGTTTTTGGGGACCGTGCGTAGAGAGAAGGTTTGGGTCTTTACAAGGCCGGTGTTCTGGGCTTGGCCGAATAGGTGTGGGCTTGTCCAAATGGGTGATTCCATAGTTGGCTTCTTGTCAATCTCGGATTTGGATCTCGGATTCTCAGATCCTTGTTCCGTTAGTCTTTGTAACAATTTCAAAAATTTTAAAAAATAAAAAAATAAAAATCGCCGATCAAGAATTTTATAAAGACTTTTATCATCAAAGTAAGCATGAGAAAGGTCCACGACTCACCCAACAGAACAGTACGTCAAAATGACAGGAGAGAGATCATCTCCAATTTTGCAACCAATTGAGTACATTTGATAACAATTGACAAGTAACAGAAAGATCCATGCATGACAAAATGCAAACCGAATCTTAGAATTAATATTCATCACTACAATATTCCCAAACTACTACCCTAGGGAAAGGGAAAGTGATCAATAGGTAAACGTATACTCTATATACAAATTGAGATGCATAACCAAGCGCGCATGCCGCGTTTTTGAAATTCATAGTCGAAATTGATATTTCGCCTTAGAATAGTCAAACCGCAAATTAACGAATAGCGCTTCATTCTGCCAAAAACCAACATATAAAAATTCTCAGTTGTGTATTGTTTCTCGATCCAAGCCTTGTTAAGTCTGTAAAATGCAAAATTACTAACGGGGCTAGTGCTTTAACCTCCCATATAACCTAGAAAAAATCCCCCAGCGAATTTAGCACTGTGCTTTAAACCCTTCTTTGTGCGCCGCTTCCATTTGTCCTAAAAGCAAAAAAAAAAAAGACCACAATTAGTTAACAAACAAATCATTCGAGTTAAAAAAGAAAAAAACATAACGGACATTTACAAATCCCCTCTGTTTGTTCGTTTTTTCTCTCGAAAGAAGAAGAAATTTCTTTCCATTCATGTATATATATACACACATAGTAGAATGTTACCCTTTTCTTGGGCTGGAGAAGAGCATCGCTGTCCAAGAAGGAGGAGTGTGCATGGCTGAAGTTCTTATTACGGTAACACGAACAGCAGAGGTCGTACGACTTCTCCTTGTTAACCTTGTAACAATCGACGCATACGAAATGGAGGCCCCATAGGTAGGTTCCGCACCCTTTGCAGAACAAAAACCTCTTGAATGTAATCAGATAGTAAAAAGTAACGCATTCTTCAAAATTCAGAGTGCCATCGTTGTTTGCGTCCAGAAGATTAAACAGGTTTTGTGGCACCTCCTTTTGGCTCCCGCCTTTCGTTTTCAGGAAATCCAAGTACTCGGCGGTGCTCACTTTCCCGTCTCTGTCCGCGTCCATTGAATTGAAGTAACTCACAACCAGTTGTTGGTCGTCATTCGACATGTTGGCATAACATGCCATTGCTGCCTCCCGCATCTCCTCCATCTCTCTCTTTCCCTCTCTCTAAAGTATATTTGTACTATAGAAAGAGAAACTCCACTGTCACCTACCTCGGTATAACTGTGCAATAGGAATTTTATAGAGTAAGCAGTTTGACATGGCAAGCTTATACTTTTCTTTTTTTGACTTATCTTTTTTGACATGGTCTCCCGCGTAAGTGTGTTGAAATCCCAACCTTGACTAATCACCCAGAGGTTTGGAGAGGAATCAAGAATGATTGAGAATGACGCAATGGACTTACTATTTGACATGGTCTCCCGCGTAAGTGTGTTGAAATCCCAACCTTGAATCACCCAGAGGTTTGGAGAGGAATCAAGAATGATTGAGAATAACGCAATGGACTTACTATTTGACATGGTCTCCCGCGTAAGTGTGTTGAAATCCCAACCTTGAATCACCCAGAGGTTTGGAGAGGAATCAAGAATGATTGAGAATTATGCAATGGACTTACTATTTGACATGGTCTTCCGCGTAAGTGTGTTGAAATCTCAACCTTGAATCACCCAGAGGTTTGGAGAGGAATCAAGAATGATTGAGAATGATGCAATGGACTTACCATTTGACATGGTCTCCCGCGTAAGTGTGTTGAAATCCCAACCTTGAATCACCCAGAGGAATCATGAATTAATGATTGAGAATGACGCAACGGAATTTAGAATAGAATAGTTGGCATACTATTCCAAACGAGATAGACACTTGAATCCACGAGCAATTCTTGAATCCACAAGAAAAGAGAAAGTTTTGAATATTATTGATGTAAAAGTTAAATACAAAATTAGGTTACAACCCCTTTTATAAAGCCTAACCCTAAAAATCCTAGAAATAATGCTGAAAAATATAAATTGATAATGAGGTGTTGTAGCGTCCAACTTTCGGTTGGATGCTATTTTTTGTATTTTTTTTCACTCTTTCTATAGGTGAGATTTTATGCTCATCTGCATGCCCCATTCTCGATGTACCCCTTTTCGAGTTTTATAATATGTTTCAATTTGCTGAGCAAAAAAAATTAAAAAAATGATGAAAATAAAGAGTGTCAGAATTTGGGAAACTACCAAAATTAAAAACAGAAAAGAAAAACACGACTTTTCCAAAAAGAACCAACTGAAAAGGAATTATACGCTAAGAGTTATTAGTTTCTAAAACTTTCTTGAAACGGCAAAAATATCAAATTGAAGGCCTAAACGAAGGAATTAACCCGAAATCAATCATCTCTCGACCACAACGCCAAAATAAGTTAGCCTACCAATTTTGGGCCCAATCCAAGCTCTTCCGAATTTTGCCAAATCAGGTAATCCACAATTAATGCTTGTTTGTTCTTCATAAGCCAAGTGGACTATACTGTTTTTTGATCCTGATCGAACACCGTTACAAAATCAGTATAGAGTATCGCAAAACCGTGCATAGCATTGGGAATAGACTGGAAATGTCAAAATAGAAAGGACGTGAGGATCGATTTTTTTTCTTGTTATTTACAATCCCACCTCATTCTCAATTTCAATCTCAATCCTAATCCTGTGCAAAACTGTAACGACCCGGATTTTCGACCCAATTTTTTTTCGAATAAAGAATTTATTTTTAATCAAATAATCTATAGTAATGGATTAATTATAAAAGTATAATTCGATTAAACTAGAACCTAGAATAATTTTTGGTGATTAAAATTAGTTTAGCTTATATATTATTAATTAGCTTGTAATTATATTTGTGTATAACAATCCGTAATTTCTATCATTAATAATATCATTAAAAAGTATAATTAGTTCTAATAATATTATTTTCCTTATTAGATAAATACTAGATAATTACAAAAAATAATTATCCTATCTATTTATCTCCTTATTTTTTTTTTTTTAAATTGCATGCATAACTAGAACTCCTTCCACCTCTTCCTCTCCTATTCCCACTCGATCTCTACCTCTCCCCTGACCATATTTTCGTCCATATTCCGCTCCTATCAAAACCCAAGAAATCGGAATCCTATTCGAATACAAACTTATCATCCTCTTCCAAATTTTCCTATATATATCCCATTAGTCTAACCCTAGGGCTCACCACGAAAATTCCCACACCCTAACAGTCCAGAAGAGAGAGAGAATTCGTAGGAATTGAAGCTCCAATCCATGGAGTTTTAGAGAGAGAAAGAAAGAGAGAGAAAAGTGGGTTTTGTGCCTACGCCCAACCGAAACTCAAATTACTCATTCCAATCTCTTCACTCAACCCCAAGCATCCCCAAACGTCATCCAATTCGAGCCCAATGTCCCCCGATCAAAGAACCCGAAGTCATCTTCCAAAAAAGTTCAAGTTTCGTTTTAAATCAATTCAATCCAATTCGAGGTATTATAATCTATTTCAAATACTCCTCTAAGTATATTAAGTGTTTATATGTTTAACCCTATGCCCCAATTGGTTCCATGCATCAAAAACCGAGCCAAAACAAAAAAAATAGCTAACTGCGTACAGATTCACCATTTTGATGACACTTTTGATATTTATTTTACAATCTTTTTGATATTAGTATTATAAAAAACTACTGAATTGATATTATTTTCTTACAAAGTAATATCATCTTAATATAAAACGTATTAATTATATCAGTTTAATTATCTGATAGATAAAGTTAATTAATAAAAGTTTTAAATTAATAATACTCTTATTTAGTAATTCTACATGGTTCGAAACCACTTTGCGACCTTCTGAAACCAATTTTTTACCCCCCGATCTATTTTTCCTAGACTTCTAATACTTCAAAGATCATAACTTGTTAATCTCATTTTTTTTTATTATCTATTTATTAGTTATTTATTTGATTTCTTGTAAAAGTTTACAAACGAAAAATCTTTGCGACCTTATAAACTATTTTATAAATTCCCGAAATATTTTTTTTAAATTCTTTACATCCTAAAGATGATATGTTGTTAATCTCAACATATTTTATTTATTAAATAATTTATTATCCATATTATGTTACTTTTAACAACTTTATAAATCATTTTTATTTTAAAAATAATTCCGTAACCCTCCGGACCCACTTTTTGATACTCGAACATGTTACGTAGGACCCTAGGACTCCTTTTAGAGCCATGCTACCTATTCTAGTGTTATTAATTACTTATTGTATTTATTATGATCATTAATCAAATTATTCTCCTAAATAAAAATTTATACAAGCCTAGAATATATTCTTTTTATTAAAACTTTTATTTATTAAAAGTTCCTTACCTTATTAATGACTTGTTGATCATACAGAACTAAGGGCAACGGCCCATTCATAAAAGGTTATGTGATTCAATGCATATTATTTATTTCAATTATTATTCTGTTTGCCTAATTATTATTTCCAACTGTTGAATGATATGTTAGATTGGATCCTAGAGACATGGGGTGGTATGCGAAATAGAAATCACCTAGACGATGATAAGTAATGGATGAATTGGAAAAGTTTTTGTTTTAGATTGCCTGCAGGCGTGATTTTGAGTTGTGATGAGATTGAAACTGGCGGGTGTCCAGTGATGAATTGATAGACTGGCGGGTGTCCAGTGATGATTGTGGAATGGTTGTGATGTGGTTTATAAGATAGGCGAACCCTAGTTGTGATTCAGGCATGGTAAGTTTTCTTTTGCTGTATTGAGAGGGATACACACTGGGTACATAACTTAGGTGCAATCCGCGACAGCAAAATAAAGTGATCCCATGGGACCGAGCATGGCTAGCGGTTGAGGGAGGAAAGATCTCACGGTGAGATCTTAGATCACACGTCAGGTTAATGAATAGTAATAAACTGATTGATATGAAATACCTCTGTTATATTTCTTCGTACCATGTTTATCCTGCTTGATTGCTAGCTGTAAAGTAAGAGGGGTGGTTGGGTTGGATTATTCTACTGGATGATTTATCACTCACGGATACGTCTGTATCCTGGTAAATCGATTGCTTCGGCGATCAATTTGCCAGAGGGCGCAGGATTCAATGGAGAGGATTCAACAATGGTGCAGTTCGACACAAGAAGAATATCAGGAATAAAGATCGAGTATGCTTAGGATTTGTATCAAGCCTAGAGTCAACTCTGAAGTTAATGTATTTTGAATCGGTAAATTTATTTTGAGATTGTAATAGACCTTTATTTTGGAAAATTATATTTATTTAGCAAAATTTTCTTAAGAAATTATTTTATTTTGCTTCCGAAAAAGCGGGGCGTTACAAAAACAAACATGAATAAATGATTCATCCCCTCATTAATAATCCCACCTCATTTTCAATTTCAATCATAATCCCACCTCATTACGAATTCTCCAAAAACAAAATCTGCAATCAAACACACCCATTGTGTTTATTGAGCCTCATGTTAGCTTTGGCTTTCGTGTGATGACAAGAACGAAACTAAAAAAGGAACAGGAATGAAAAAAAAAAAAAAAAAAAGAAGCAAAACAAAGCTTCTACCATATGGAGTTAGGATACAACTTGAAAGTCAAGCACGTGGAAGACAAATGGGGCATTCTCTCTCTCTCTCCCTCCATCGTCTCCATCCAAAATCTCAAACCCATCCAAATGAGAAATTATTCTATGCTCTTAGGGCAACACGTCATTTTTTAAAGGTGGTGCCTCACACCAATCAATGAATACCTTATGGAAAGACTGTCAGTCACCATTCCACGTCAAACATCATTCTCATAACCCAAAACACATTTAACGGACCGTTTGAGGCAATAATAGTTACTGACAGCACACAGTTTCAGTCTTCCTCTCTTAACTTCCCACTCTCTAGAATTTCCTTTTTCTATTTTGGGTTTAGATCTGAATATTTAAACACTCAATAAGTTTTCTGTATCAAAAAGTTAAAGTGATACTGTATTTTTTTTGTTTTTATTCAAATTTTGTTTGCATTTATTTATTATGCGTCAAACTTTTGTGACTAATTGATTCATCTTGACGAGAGGAATTGAAAAAATAAAAAAATTTGATCGAAGCTATAATTGCTATAATTATAATAACATCGTTGTACATCAGACATGAGATTACTAAAATTGCTACGGTGGTTTTGTTAAGCTTTGAGATTTTGTACATCAGACAGTTCCGTTCCGTTCCATCCCTTTAAGCAAATTTGACTCTAAGTTCAAAACAAAACCCTAATTTTTGAATTTTGTACATCAGACAGACAGTTCAGTTCCATCCCTTTAAGCCAATTTGACTCTAAGTTCAAAACAAAACCCTAAGACTTAAGGGTATAACTGTATATTGAAACAAAGGAGAGAGAGAGAGAGAGAGACCTTCGTGGTGGAGGTAACGTCGTCGGACTGCCCAGAAGCCGTTGGTGGTGGCACTGGGATCGCTGGGGTTGGGTTCTGGTGGTGGAGGTGAGAAGCGTGGTCACCGGTGGAGGTGGGAAGCGTCGTCGCCGGTGGTGGTGGTCAGGTGGTGGGAGCCCCCCTCTCTCTCGATTCTCTTCTCTGAACGTGAATGTGGAGAGGGAAGGGAAAGGGGAGGGGGAGGGGAGAGGGGAAGGGAAAGCGTCGGGAGCTGGGGTTTTTTTTTTTTTTTTTAGTAGCAAAACGACGTCGTTTTAATATGACGCCATGCTGACGTCAGCGGTTGTGTGAGTTGTTGTGTGGGAGATGTTGTGTGTGTAGCATTTTTGTTTCCTTTTTCTATTTTGGGTTTAGATCTGAATATTTAAACACTCAACAAGTTTTCTGTATCAAAAAGTTAAAGTGATACTGTATTTTTTTTGTTTTTATTCAAATTTTGTTTGCATTTATTTGTTTTGTGTCAAACTTTTGTGACTAATTGATTCGTCTTGACGAAGAGGAATTGAAAAAATAAAAAATTTGATCGAAGCTCATAATTTTTTGAATTAATCCAAAAATAAGTCAATAAGACAGTTATTTTTACTTATTTTTGAAAAAAATTATGAGTTTTGATCAAAAAATTTTACTTTTTCGATTCCTCTCGTCAAGACGAATCATTAAATCAAAAAATTTGATGCAAAACTAACAAATGTGCAAAAAAAAAAATTGAATAAAGACAAAACAATTACTTCGTCAAAATGACTTTTGAAGCTAAACCAGCCTGTTAAAGGACCAAAGAATGACAAGAATAAATACGGAGTACTACCCATTCTACCTAAATTTTGGTATTTTTTATTTTTGTTTTATTTGTCATCATATTTTTTTAATTAATCAACTGTCTTGACGAGACAATGTACAAAAAAATAAAAATTATGACCCCAAACAAAAAAAATTCACTAAAGACGAAAAATACCAAATAATTGCTATTGTTAGTTTTACGCCAAACATATATGTAATATTGGTTCGTTTCAACGAGAAGAACTGGAAAAGTAAGAAATTATATATTTTTTACACAAATATTTTGGAAAATATCCAAGGAAAAATTTGGAAAATATCCAAGGAAAAATTTTGAGCTTTTACTTGGATATTTTTCAAAATACTTGTGTAAAAGTCAGTTGGCCAGAACTCTTGCATCTCATTAGGAGGTCAAGAGTTCAAGTCTCTCCACCTGCATGTGAGTGTTCTTTTCTTAGATGGCTTTTCCTTTCTTTCTTTGTCTCTACCTTATAATGGGCTTATTTTTTATATTAGTTGAGTTGCCCTGAGTTTGTACTCTTGTAGTATTTCGTATATAATGTAAAATGATCTTTTTTGTTGATTGAAAAAAAAAAAACCGAATACATAGGATTGCAGAAATAACGGCCAAAACTGGAGGGGGAAAAATGTGAGCCAAAATTAAAGGAGGAGAGAGAATAGCAAAGGTTCAAAATTGATACTCCTAAGACAGAGGTGCGTGGGTGGATGTTAACGCCGTGCTTTGACGTTTGTTTTGGTTGGCTGGCCATAGGGCTGTAAACGAGCTGAATCAAGCCGAATATTAGAATGTTCAGATTCGTTCATTAAGTTATTTAGCGAACTCGAGCTCGAGCCGAATTCAATGAAAAGTACAACGAGCCGAACTCGAACTGAGCTTGTCTAGGTTTGGATTGAACTCGAGCTTGTTCACGAGCCTTAACGACCTAATAATATCATATATTTATGCTCTCATACAAGTCTAAAGCTGCAAGTAAAAATTTTAGTATGTACATAAATACGTTTATATACATATAAACTGATAAAAACGTATACATAAGTAAGTTTTTAGTAATTGTAAACGTTTAGACTTGTACAAGTTTTAAAATTTTTATTATGTAACTATATAAAATCCCCATGATATACATATACTCCATGTTCGCGAGCCTAATCGAGCCGAATACTACTATGTTCATGTTCGGTTCATTTATGAAACGAGCTTAAAATTGAGGTTCAGGTTTGGTTCGTTAAGTAGACGAATCGAATTCGAACGAACCTTTACCGAGTCGAGCCTCGAATAGTTCACGAACGGCTCAGTTCATTTACAGCCCTAGCTGGCCATTGAGAGTTGTTGACGTGGCAAAAAAATGACAAGAAGTCAATAAGGCAGGTTTTGATTGGTGTGAGGCACCACCACCTGTCATAAATGACGTTTTGTCCCAAGGGCAAAGAATAATTTCTCCATCCAAACACAAAACTAGCCAACAAACTCACATCAGTCATCTCTGACATCATCTCCGGCGACTCCTCCGCCCCATCCGATCCACACACCAACCGCATAACCCTGCCCCGCTCCGATCCCCTCCTAGTCCCCACCCTGGCGCCTATCATCACCTCGACGTCAGCGCCCTTCTTGCGGAGGAGCTGTAATGGAGATGCAAGAATTTCTTCTCCCAGTTCGATCAGTTGGATGGGTCGACCTTTGTTTTTTTTTTTTTTATCCAGATCGACCTCTGTTTGTCGTGCTCTCTCTTTCTCTAGCGTGACTGAGATACTTGGTGTTTGTCGTAAAACTAGTGCTTACCCGTGCTTACGGCACTACGCACCCCAGTAGTGCCGTAGGCACGGGCATTTTTGTAATATAATTTTATTTTTTTATGCCAACGCCAGAAGTCGAGCGGTAGATAAAAAGAATCGATGACATTTTTGTAATATATTTGTAAGAACGATCTGAATGTGCCGAGCGGGCACCACATGATACCTACCCGACTCTGAAAAAGTCTTCCTTTTTTTGTGGTTGGTATCTTACCAATCCTTTCTTTGGGTTTTTTGTTAGCATTTGATTGATTGTGAATTTGTGACTACGTGGTAACGTGGGAACCTGGTTTGAATATGCCACGTGGACATTGATGATGTTCTCCAAAAATCCTTATTACCTCTTCTCTAGTTTTTTTTTTTTTTTTTCTGGGGTCTAGCTCGTATTGGTTTTTTTTTTTTTTACCGGTAAAAAGAATTTTATTAATCTTGTAGAGATTAATCTTGTAGAATTACAAATATTTCTAGCTCGTGTTGTTGGCCTATTTATATGCCTTATCAGTCTTATTATTTTTTATAGCTCATCAAAACATCGATCTTGTTAAAAGTTATTTTGACCGGACATCAAGAAACAAATGATCAATACATATTTCTCATTTTGCTTATATGCGGACCTCTGATTTTCGGGTCATATTTTGATAATTCAAATCGTTCAACTTATTTAAAATATGGTTTTAAGAGTACTCGCGTGTAATCAACTAAAAATGTGATCTGTAAGTACTGTTTGATCCAAATAGTTTTTCATAAAGCTAATTTCTCACGAGTACCTTTAAAAATATGTTTTAAACAATTTGAACAGTTTAGATCATCAAAATATAACCCGAAAATGAAAAATCCGCATATAAGCAAAATGAGAGATGCCTTCTTGAGGGCGGGTAGGTGTGTTCCAATTTGATGAGCCAGTTTTTTGTAGATCGATGTGTTATGGTGCAATGATATTAATACAACTCGGATCATTTAGATTTTTGGCACTGTTGAATTCATCAAAGTAAACAACCAAATAGGGTTAGCTTAATTGGCCAGGACTCTTGCATTTCACTATCAGGTCAGGAGTTTAAGTCTCCACACCTGCGTGTGAATGTTCTTCCCTGAGAGGGTTTTTCCTTTCTTTCTTTGTTTCTACCCTACATGGGCTTATTTATAGTATTAGTTGGGCTTGGTTGTCTCATACACTCTCACAATTGATGTAGTGTCCCAAGTTTATACTCTGTACTCCATATTTGATGTAAAATTATCGCTTTTATCGATTGACAAAAAAATCATCGAAGTAAGGCTGTGTTCCACAACCAAAAAATCAGCTTATTTTTTGTTGAATAAGAAGGGGTATTCCTGAAAAATAAGAAGGCTTGGAAGAATTTATATAGGTGGAATGAGGGCCGACGGACGGAAATCGTACCGGTAGCCGCGTCGGGCCGTCTCCGGCCACCGGACGGCCGATCCGAGCCGTCCAAAAATTCTTAAAAAAAAAACCAAGGGGGCTTGGGCGAGAATTAATGGCATCCGAGGTGTGTAGGGTGCTTGATCCGAGCACCCCTTTTCCGTGTACGTATGAAACTTCATACGTACACGGAAAAGGGGTGCTCGGATCAAGCACCCTACACACCTCGGATGCCATTGATTCCCTCGCGTGGCCCCCTTGGTTTTTTTTTTTAGAATTTTTGGACGGCTCGGATTGGTTGTCCGGTGGCTGGAGACGGCCCAGCCGGCCACCGGTACGATTTCCGTCCGCCGGCGCCAATTACCTCTGTTCCAGTCTTATTTTTTTGTATAAGGTAACTTCAAGCTCAAAAATCATGTGTTTACGTAAATAATTTTCCTATCACTATGGATCTTGTTTGATAGATCTCATTGAGATCTTTAATACGGTGCAAAAAAAAAAAAATTCATTTATGTTATATTTGAGTTTGAAAATGTGAAAGAAACTTTTTGTTTGGGAAAAATAAGAAGGTGGTTCTTATTTTCGAAAAAGAAGTGAGTGAAATAAGTACTTATTTTTTAAGAAGATTTCCGGAACGGAGCCTAAGCATGAGAAAGGTCCACGACACATTTACCCAAAAACACAAAAAAAAGGTCCACGACACGCAACAGAACCGTGAAAATGACAAAAAATCATCAAAGTAAGCATGAGTAAGGTCCACCACACACAACAAAACCGTCAAAATGACAGGAGAGGATCATCTCCAATTTTGCAACCAATTGAGTACATTTGATAACAATTGACAAGTAACAAAAAAGATCTATGCATGACAAAATGCAAACCGAATTAATCTTAGAATTAATATTCATCACTACAATATTCCCAAACTACTACCCTAGGGAAAGGGAAAGTGATCAATAGGTAAACCGGAACTCTATATACACTACAAGAAAATCGTTCTATAGCAACGGTCGAAAGCGTTGCCAAAAAGCCGAAAAACCGTTGGTAGAGACCCATTTAGGCTATACCAACGGTTGGTCAAACCGTTGCTATATATACGTTGCTGTAGGGTATAGCAACGGTTTTGACGAGCGTTGGTCTGGGGTAAAATATGACATGGCAGCCACGTGGCCGCTGACGTGGATTCCACGTGTCGCCATGACGCTTGTGTGGCGGCCACGTGTCGCTGACGTAGTGGCCACGTATCACTGACGTGGCAGCCGCGTGTCACCTACGTGTCGCCCGCGTGTCGCATGGAAGGCAACACAATTTTGCTTCTCCTGGGAATCGAACCCAGGACCGCGCGTATGCGCGCGCGAGTGCATACCAGCTGGGCTAGCCCAGCACTTGTGCATTATTAAGGAACAACTAATATTTATATTATGCGAACTGTCATTAGAGCATCCATAATGTGATAATCAAAACCAAAAAGTTGTTAAAGTTAGCAATATTTGATCAAAAAAGTGCTCACATTGTAATAACCAAACTTAGCAACCTCTTAATCAAATCAAATTTTGGCTTTTGAATAATCAAAACTATCAAATTTTTGGCAATAATCAAATCTAATGGTCTCCACATTTTTTTAATCAAATACACCCATCATTACATAAAAACTTTTTCTCTTTCTCAACAATGTTTCCAGAAAATTATTTTTAAATTATTTTGTTTTCCAGAAACTTTAAAAAAAACAGTATTTACAAAAAACTTTTTTTTAAAGTGTTTTAACACAAAAAATTGTTTTTTTTTTTAAACGGCTTTTAACAATTTTAAAAAAAAAACTGTTTTTTAACACAAATTATTATTCTTTTTTTAAATGGCTTTTAACAAATTTTCAAAAAATAATTTTTAGCAACGGTTATTGGAAAACCGTTGCTATAGTCAAGTTTTTAGCAACGGTTATAGAAAACCGTTGCTATAGTCCGGTTTTTAGTAACGGTTATAGAAAACCGTTGCTATAGTCCGGTTTTTAGTAACGGTTATGAAAAACCGTTGCTATAGTCTTGTAATCTAGTAACGGTTGCATGAAAACCGTTGCTATAGTCCTGTTTCTAGTAACGTTTTGTAAACCGTTGCTAAACACCATCTATACCGACGATTTTTTGAACCGTTGCTAAAAAAACCGTTGCAAGATCCCAAATTTCTTGTAGTGATACAAATTGAGATGCATAACAAAGCGCGAATGCCGCGTTTTTTAAATTCATCGTCGCAATTGATATTTCGGCTTAGAATAGTCAAACAGCAAACGAGTAGCGCTTCATTACGCCTAAAACCAATATATAAAAATTCACAGTTGTGTATTGTTTCTCGATCCAAGCCTTGTTACGGTGTACAATGCAGAATTACTAACGGTACTAGTGCTTTAATTTACCGCAGAACCTAAAAAAAATGTCCCAGCTAATTGCACAACGGATGCAACACTGAACTTTAACGCCGTCTTTGTGAACCGCTTCAATTTTTCCTAAAAGCATAAAAAAGACCACAATTAGTTAACAAGCAAATCATTCGAGTTTAAAAAAAAAAAAAAAACATTGCACACTAACCCCTATCTTTGTTCGTTTTTTTCTTGCGAAAGACGAAGAAATTTCTTTCCATTCATGTAATTACGTTGTTGTGAACTGCATGCATGCCTTCATATATATATATATATATAAGGTGGTTAAAATAAGGTGGTCCTTCATTCATTTAGTTAAAATAAGATGGTTCTCAAGAGAGTAGGACTATATATAGAAATAAGGTGGTCCTTCATTTATTTAGTTAAAATAGGATGGTCCTTATGAAAGAAGGACTGTGTATATATATATATATCATTTTGGGGACACCGTAATTTTTGGCATAACAAAATCATTATGAGTATAACCAAAACTCATTACAAGCATAACAGAACCATAACAAAGCATAACTTGTTTGTTATGCCTTAGTTGGATTTGGTTAAGCCTTAGTTGATTTTTTGGATATTTCTTGGTTATACCTTGTTTGAGTTCTCTTATTATGCTTGTAATAGGTTTTAGTTATGCTTATAATAGTGAAGTTATGCCAAAAATTACGGTGTCCCTAAAATGACCGGAGACACCATAGCATCATCCATTTATATAATATATATATATATATAGAGAGAGAGAGAGAGAGAGAGAGAGAGAGTAGAATGTTACGCTTTTGCGGGGCTTGTTGGGCTGGAGGAGAGCATCGTTATCCAAGAAGGAGGAGTGTGCATGGTTGAAGTTCTTATTACGATAACACGAACAGCAGATATTGTACGACTTCTTCTTTTTGTGACATTCGACACATACGAAATGGAGGCCCCATAGGTAGGCTCCGCACCCTTTGCAGAACAAAAACCTCTTGAATGTAATCAAGTAGTAAAACGTAACACATTCTTCGAAATCCAGAGTGCCGTCGTTGTCCCCGTCCAGATGTTTAAACAGGTTTTGCGGCACCTCCTTCTGACACCCGCCTTTCGTCTTCAGGAAATCCAAGTACTCGGCTTTACTCACTTTCCCGTCTCCGTCCGCATCTATCGAATTGAAGAAACTCACCACCAGTTGTTGTTGGTCGTTCGACAAGTTCTCATAATATGCCATTGCTGCCTCACGCATCTCCTCCATCTCTCTCTTTCCCTCTCTCTCTCTGAAGTATAGAAAGAGAAACTCTACTGTCCAATACCTACCTCGGTATAACTGTGCAATAGGGATTTTTATAATAAAGCAGTTTGACATGGCAAGCTTATACTTGTCTTTTTTGACATGGTCTCCCGCATTCGTGCGTTGGAAATCCCAGCCTTGAATCAGTATCACCCAGAGGTTTGAAGAGGAATCAAGAATAATGATAGAGAATGACGCAACGGAATTAGAATATGACGCAACCGAATTAGTATTTAACATATATGGTCTCTCGCGTACGTAAGTGTGTTGAAATCCCAACCTTGAATCACCCGGCCCAGAGGTTTCAAGAGGAATCAAGAATGATTGTGAATGACGCAACGGAGTTTATAAGAGAATAGTTAGCGTATTATTCCAAACGAGATATGTACTCGAATTCAAGAGCAATTCTTGAATCCAAAAGAAGAGAGATGAAAACTTTGAGGGTCAGTTTGGATGACAAGAATCTTGAGGATGAATGGTAATGTAACACCATACTTCTATAATTCCGACGTTTAAAAGGAACAGGAATAAGAATGTGATGTCACACTTTCAGGATTCTCATATTTGGGAGAAACTGGAATAGGATTATGATTTCTAACGACGCATCCGACTAGGAATCACATTACCAAATTAAGTGAGAATCTGATCCCTCCCTTACCCCATATGAATCTTAGATTCCTGGCTCAATCAATAAAAAAGAAATATTGAATTTGATAAATTTTCAAAAAAATTGATTCCTGCATAAGATTACTGAGTTAATTCAAACATTGGAATAAAATTACTTCAAATATTGTATTCATTCCTAGTAATCATATTTCTATTTCTACTAAAGATTTCGATCATCCAAACTGAGCCTGAATATTTTGATGTAAAAACAAAGTATGAATTAGGTTACAACCCCTTTTACAAGGCCTAATCCTATAAATCCTAGAAATAATGCTGAAAAATAATGAGTCTCGGAATTTGGAGAAACTACCAAAATTGAAAGAGATAAACTTATTTCTGAAGCAGCTGCAAACAGCCTATTTACAGAACCGTGCAATCTCAGTCGTTCGTTTTGGCAATCAATGGTCCAGATTTTAAAACCATCCGCACGAATAATTTTTTTAAAATCTAGACCATCCAAAATACTTTTAGATGGCCGAGATTGAGCTCTGTAAATGTTTGTTTACCGCTGCTCGGTAAACAAGATTTTCTCAAGTTGAAAATGAGAGAGAAAAACAGGACTTACCAAAAAAAAAAAAAAACTAACTGAAAAGAATTACACGCTAAGAGTAATTAACGTTATAAAACTTTCCTAAAACATCAAATATATCAAATTGAAAGCTAAACAAAGGAATTAGGCCAAAATTCACCATCAGTCACATCTTAGGGTGGTGAGTCTTGACCGCAGCTCAAAAATAAGTCAGCCCAGAGCTCGTCGAATTTTGCCAAATCGGATAATCAGCAATTTACGCTTGTTTGGGCTTCCGACGCTTCGACTGATCCAACTTATCCATGAATTCGGCCGCTACTTGTGCTACTTGTTCTACATCAGAGAAGAAAAGAGAAGCAGCTGGAGCAGAGGAGTTCTTCCCGAAAGCTGCCATAAGCAGCTAATGCATTTTTCACGCCTAGAAGAAATTGACCACCTGGAAACCTCCAGGTGAGTCCCCTAATCGCCTAAGGTCTCCCATAGATATGTATGCTTGTTGTATTGCAAGGAATTAAGAAGCAAAAAAATAAAAAATCAGACAGTGTGAGAGAGAGAGAGAAACCCATATAAGGGTTTTTGTAATTAAAGGGTGTATAATTCCACCCCAATTCAATAAATTTTGTTTTCGAGTGTTGTTCAATTACCTCTCTACATTCCATCCGTGGTATCAGAGCTCAAGATTAATTCGGCCAAAATTCGGCAGCAATTCAACCTCACCTGTTTTCTGTCCAAAAATCAAATTTGGGTAAACAGTTTTGGTGCATACCAAAAAATTCATCTCCCCGATACGAAGCCAACGCACCAATCCACGTCCAAAATAGAATTGAAACGAGTCCGAAAATCACCGTCGATGTCTTTCTCTAGCTTACAGCAGAAGGAAGAAAAAAAAGGGGAAAAAATTGAAATGGTCTCTGTAGTTAAATATTTGTGTCAACTTGGTCCCTATAGTTGTAAATGGCTCGATTTACACTCGGTACTTTTCATTTTGTTTCAACTTGGTCCAATTACTAACTGCTATTAGCCCTCCGTTGGTCAGACATGAAAGTGAAATGGGGCTGGCTATATATGTTCAGATCCTCACTCAACAGCTCAAAAAACCATTTCCATGTTTCTTTTGTTTCCCCTTCTACCACTGCATATGCAACTGGGTAAGTGCAGTTATTCCCATCAACACCAACAGCCTGCAAAAGGATGCCCTTGAAAGGCCCTGTAATATGGCAACCATCAACCCCAAGAAATGGTCTACACCCAGATAAAAAAACCCTGCTTTAGTGCACCCAAACACACATAAATGTACGAAAATGTTTGTCCGCGTGGCTAGTCAGGCCCGGACTGGTTCGAATGAAACCATCGTTCGATTCTTGCTCCTCTTCTGTGAAAAATTCTTCAAATCCCACTCCTAATCTATTCTACTTCTTTTAAATGTACGAAAATGTTTCCTCTTTTTGGCTTTCCACAAATGCCCCAAGTACTTGCAACTACTACCAGTCATGTCCTACACCCCTTCTCAACCGATACAATACAATGCCTACAACCAAAACTATATAACCTGAAACGAAGCAACGCAACACTCAAACTGTATAACCTGAACCGAAGCCACGCACCACTCAAACTATACACCACATTTAATGATTGAAATAAATTACTCCTATTTTCATTGTCAAAATATCAAATTTTGTCTTCGAATTGAATAATCGAACCGCGAACAAATAACACTTCATTCTGTCTAAAACCTACATATGAAAATTCACGCGCGGTTGTGTATTGTTGCTCCAAGCTTTGTTTTTTTGTCTTTTTTTTTATAGGCAAGAAGATATTTTATTAGAAAGTTATAAGGGTACATCAAAGAAAAAGAAAAGAAACTTGGCAGAGGTCTGGGCTCTGAGAGATGGCTTAGTGTTGGCGAAGGAAAATAACTTGTGTCGTTTGGAAATTGAAGTTGATGCACTAGCGGTTATTCAACTTAATTATCTCGGATCAAAATATGGTTAACCATCCATTTGGCAATATCTTATTTTATTGCAGGTCCCTGATGCAAGATCTTGAAGTGGTCTCTATCAAGCACATCTACCGTGAAGCTAATCGGTGTGCCGATACATTGGCAAATGACACTCCAGTCTCGGTAGGAGATTTTCATATCCACCTTTATATGCCTAGTTGTATTTCTAGTTTGTTTCATGCGGATTTGGTTGGGGTTCCATACCCTAGAATTGTAAATTCTTAATTATTATTTATGAAGCGTTCTTCTACCCCCAAAAAAAAAAAAAGAAACCTACTAGTCTACCACCATTATATTGATAAATGGGATAGGAAAAAGAGAAACATACATTAATGCATGATGAAGAAAATAGGATAAGATAAAAGGCCAAAACAGGTGGCCCAAAAAGCAAGTACAAGAAACACTGAACATGCACTAGATAAAAAACAAGGCAGTTAAAAAACAAGGTAATTGCTCCAAGCCTACGCTGGCTAGCTGTAAAATGCAGAATTACTAACGGGACTAGTGCTTTAATTTCCCGCATTAACCTAAGTGTGCAATTCATGTATGTCTGAATTTCTCCTCAATGATCTGATCCATTCATATAAAATCCCTTTCGCCGAGCAAAAATAACAAACAAAATGCAGGTGGCCATCGCCATTCTTGTCTGACATTTTCAACTGAAAAAAGATGCATACAAAGAACACCCACTATCCATAAAAATTCCAACTCAAATTTTTATTTTTGTCTCTATTCATTACAGTTTACACAATGGTGGCGAGAAGAATTTAGGTCAGCAGTGTTAGGTTTTATAAGACAAAATCTATTCAAAAATCTAACAAAGAAACAAACTCTTCCCATGAATGCTTGTCAGCGTTCCTTCTCTTTTTTTTAACCACGAATCCTTTT